>APFE030241918.1:5487-21999 GCA_000404065.3 Pinus taeda
AGTATAGATCAAGTCTAGATATTGCGCACGAGCAATGACTTGCTCTTTAGTGACAACTCCTCCCTTGGCCACATCTTTTGTAATAGAGGGTAATAGTGACTTAATAAGCCATTCAACTAATAACTGATCAGGAACATATGTCTTTACCATTCAATGATGATGCCACCACTCATGAATATGATTAGATATGTGAGTGGCTATCGTCTGCTTAAAATTGGTAAGAATCTCCATTCCTATTTTGTACCTTATGGGTAGCTAAAAATGGGTTAAAAAGGTGGTGGTGAGAGCGCCGAAGTTATCAAATGAAGCTCTAGGCAATTTGATGTACCATTTTGTTGTCCGGCCAGTTAACGTTTTCTAAAAAAGGCAAAGTCTAATCGAATCATCATTGAGAGTGTTGGGTGAACACCATAGATATAAGGTCATCACATGATTCGATGGACCTTCATCTAGATTTCCATTGAATTTAGGAATATCCAATGGAATTTTATGAGGAATCACTGGCCACCAAGGTGCATAAGTAATTGGATCATTTGTTAACCGATTCAGATCTAGTAACTCTAAAGTTGCTATGAAAGGAAACTATTGATTCAAGTTTGGTGAAGCATACCCAGGATAAGATGGGATCGCCTATGTTGTGGGTCTTTGCATACTAGCATAATGTATTTGACACTGATAACTTTCATAAGGTTGATGGTCATAACCATTATAATATGATTGTTGGTAACCATTTTGAATATACTGTTGCCCATTACCTACAAAGCTTTGTTGATCAGGTCCTGGGTAAGTTTGTTGGAATTGCAGTTGTTGATATTGCATCATCCATGGCTATGAGACCATTTTCTCTTGCCCAATACTGTATGTTTGACCAAGATGAGGGGTTATAGTACCCATTCAAGCATGAGTCGTTTCCGTTAAGGAACCACTAATCAGTGGCTAGGATTGAGTCGCGGAGACAAGAGGTTGTTGTATTACGACTTGAGAGACTGGAGGTTGACATACAACAGGCAGCGCTTGTACTTGCGACACTGTCACAGTAGCCTGTGTAGTGGGAATATTCGACACAGGTTGATTTGGTTGTATAGAATATACAATTCTTGGCTGTTGAGGTAGTATTGGTACCCAGCCACTGGATGTGATTCCAGCCTGACTCGAATTCTGTTGTGAACTCCCATATGGTTGCTCTCCTAGAGGGAATAACGAAAAGGCATACTGCCCCCATATGGTGGTAATCCAGTGTTTAAAGGGAAAATTGGCCTTTAGAGACTGGACTCCCCAAATTGACACTTTTGCGAAGGATCAATTTACTGAGACTCAACATAAGAAATTCCAGATAAGGCATTGGATGAACAAATAGGAACAGACCATATTGTCGAGATAGTCTCTGGGTGGACTCCATCTAGCTGTTGATAGCTAGTTGGGACAGATGGTACACCAGCGAACATTGTCGGAGTAGTAGTAGGAGTTTTTGTTGTTTCTATGTCAGATGACACAATCCTAGATGTCGATGGTTGTTCAGACATATCGAGTCTATCCAAAAGATTTGCTAACGATTTTACAAGAACTTGCAATGAAGGGTGACCAACTTCTGTAGTGTAAGGATATAGGTGGATCCTAGTTCCAAAATGCAATGGAGTACTGGACGAAACATCCTCCACAATATCTTCTATAGTAATCAAACGAGGTGGAAGAGGTAGACCGTTAGGTCTGTAAAATATTTTTGGTGTTGAAGAAGGTATAGACTCTGCAGTGACAGATGATGGATCAGCCCTAGATGGACCTGGTTCAGAAATAGAAGTGTTTATAGCTACACTAGGATCAGTTCTAGTGTCCTCTTGTAGTTGTGGAACTTCTTCTGTAGAGGCAGGGATACCAGAAAACCACCAGCGTTAACATTTAATGTGATTTCCCAATGTTTCTACATGTTACTACTCCAACACCACTTGGTTAGTTGGTGGTTAGCGGATTGGGTGGAGGCGGGAGTCAAAAGCCCGACCCTCGGTCCCACACTGCCCAACATAACCGAATTTTTCAAGCTAACAATTTACTAGATGAATTAACGTGCCTACAAATTCACTTGGAATCCCACAAATTTGGCACCTAGTTAGCACAATTTGGGGTGGATTTGGCATAATTTGTAGAGTGAATAGTGCAAGAGTTAGGGAAGCTCATAACTTCTTCAGTTTTGATCCAATTGAGGAGTATAAAGAGGTTTCTTAGGCATTTTTGGGCCTTTTGAAGCCAATGGAATAGGTTTTAGAGCCATTGGAGCACTTCTAAAGACACTTTTTGCAGGTTTACGTCTATGGGTGTTAGGATCAACCAAGAGGTTGCATCAGTTTTTGAAGGCTTTTGAGAAAGGAGAGGACCTTGTAGGAGTTCCCCAACCTTCATATTTTTTCTACAGGAGCTGAGACATATATGGTGTAGCTCATGTTTCTCTTTTCTCATTGTGTCTTTGAGGAAATATCTCTTTTAGTACTTCAAGTGAATTATTGTACTTGTTATGATCATTGTCAGAAGGAGTATCGGATCTTGATTTAAGATCACTTTTCTTGCTGATTGTTTCATAAATAACTATAAGTTATCATGTATTTAGAGTGAAATTTATTTGCAGAAGAATGTTTCCTTGAAGGGGAAGCTAGCCACTCTTTTGTTCAACACACTTTACATACTCTTTATCACTGAAGTATTTTGATCATAATTAGATTGGGTCAAGCCATTGGTGGTTGGACCAAGGAGAGGTAACCCAAGGGGGGTGAACTCCTTTATCAATTGTTGAGTGTACTATTGTTATGTCATTGTTCAATGTTTTACTTATGTTATTTTTCTCATGAAATTTACATAAAACACACAAAAAGAAACTCATGTAAAACTTGCAATTTACCTCATAATCCTCAAGCACTTCGTTTACTATTCTGAATTGGAATTTAGCACAACAAACACTAACTTCCCCATTTAGATCAAGTTGGTATAAGAGCTATTGGTTTTCTTTTTGCAAGGAGGATTTAACTGTTTGTAAGTGAATGAAGCTTACAATTTTGAAGCTTAAGAGAGTATAAGGTTTGGGCAGTAGAGAAAGATTGCTAAAATCTCCACCACTAGTTCTACCTCAAATTAGAGTTGAAGCTTCAGTAAGCATGGGCATGAGTTCAAAGCATGGTATTCTCAAAGATTCAGAGGAAATTATTACATTTCTCCAACAAGAGAGCATGGAGCTTAAAATACTACTTGAAGTTGTTGAGGAAAAGAAGAAAAAGATGCACCTCATGTTGCAGAATGTTGTGTAGGCACAGACTGATGAAAGTTGTTCTACCAAAGCAGCAAAGAGTCTCTCCAATACTAAGAAATCTTGTGGACATGGAAAGAATGCAACCTATGGCTCTTGTCAAATAGAGGATACCTCCTATGTACAGGGGACATAAGGAGGTTTCCTTCAAGCATCATCCACCGCTTCATCTATGGCAGAGAAGGAGGAATTGTTAGATGAGTACCCACATGAGGCTAGTGTAGAAAGTCCCTCAGAGAAGGAGGATGGCCAAATTTGCACCTTTTGTCCTCATGATGTTGAGTTTGAGGTTCTATCAGCGCTGAAGTCCAAGGAGTTGAAAGAAGAAAGACCAAGAGTCCAAGAAGACACCTCAAGAATTAGGAAATATTTTAAGAGCATCTTTGTCCCTTAGTAGAAAGATGAGGAAAATGGAAAGCATTTACATGCAGTTTCTTTACATGAAAATGTTGATTTAAGCTCTTTTGTAGCCTTTGAGAAGCATAGAAAAGGCATAGGAACAACACTCTTGTCCAAGATGGGTTACAAGGGAGGAGGCCTTGGAGTGAACAATAAGGGGATAATCCATCGAACTGAGGCAAAGGAGAGACATTGATATGAAGGTTTGGGCTATGTTGAAAAGGAGTAATGGTATTCCAGTGATACCTCTTGGGTATCTTGTTCTTTTTGTCAAAAGAGAGGACATGAGGAGGAAAATTGTTGGGATTTGCATCTAGAATTGGTACTAGCTTAGTTTCTAAAGAAAAAGGAGGATATGAAATGCAAAAATTATCTAAATAGAGATGAGCAATTTGAATAAGAGACTAAGACACGTTCTTCTTGCCATTCAAGTTCTCATCCCCAAGCTCATAAGCCAAAAGACAACCATAAGAGGTATAAGCATCTTGATTATTCAAAGGCTTTTGATGATTAAAAACAATATAATGATTTGAATAACATGTTGTGGAATGTTTTTCCATTCAGTTTTTGTCATGCACCTAACCATTGTGTAGCTAAGTGCCACAAAAGGAAAGAAAGAGTCAAGAAGATGAATATGTCAATTGGAATTGAGAACAAGAAGGAAAATTCTCATCCAAGTATAAAGACATTTGTACCATGAAATGCTCACAAAACCTTTTGCACCCATTGCAACATAAGTGGGAATTGGATTGAAAAGTGTTGGAAGTTGCATCCACATCTTCATACAAAGAAGGAAAAGTAGGTAATGGAATCACCTGAAAATAAGAAGGTAGAGGAATGTGCAAGGCACGCCATAACCAGTCCAGAAGCAGTTTCAAAAGGAAGTGAAGTGCAAAACGAAAATTCCCTAGCATGGTTGGGTAAGAAATGGTTGGACTATTTGTATAATTAAGGACTGCATTTATTTTGTATTTCACTTGTTGCATGTCCCCACAGTTGGGCATTTTGTAAAAATGATGTTTGTGAATAAAACATTTATATGAAACAATGTTTTCTATGGCATTTTTATGCTATTTTGGCTTCATAATAAATCAATTTGTACGGGAATTTGGGAGTCGAATTTATTCCATATTGTAAAATGCATTTCCATTTGTGGATATTTTAGTAAGCTTCATAAACTTTTGGATTAGTAGTGGCAGCACATTCAGTATGTTACAAATGTGTCAAGCACTCAATTATACAAGTATTTCCATGTGAAGCTTTTTTGAGTTATTTCCCAAAGTCTTTATGGATTTTATCCTTGGTAAGGATTTTGCATAAGATCACCATTGGATTTCATTCTTGGGAAGGATGTTGCTATTGATGGCCATAGCGACATAGACAAGGCTAAGAAGTTCATTGAGAAAATCCAATTGGTACATCAAACAGTTCAAGATCAGCTTGAAAAGTTCCAAGGTCAAATGGATTGAGATTGGAAAGGTAAGGGAATTATGCCCTCAACTACTGAAAAATTGTAAGTGAGTTTTTCGGGTCCAAAAGCTTCCAGGGGGGAAGAGTGATCCACAGCTCAAAATTTGCTCAAAATTCAAAGTTTTTAGATCAGTGTTGAACCTGAACAACTACGTAGTGCTCATAATATTGAATCTGGCACAACTCGTTTCATGTGAAACAAACACCTTATGCTCCCAAAAATGAGTTCTGTTCATTTTCCTAAACAGGTGAATTTTGCAAAAATGTGCAGCATCGAACAGTGAGCAGTCTGTACTACTAATGTGGCAGGATGACTGGGTAGCTAACATGGTAGTTTGCTATACCGATGATTGGGCTCCTCTGGCAAATAACAAGGTGCCAAGTGGCACTGTTCTATTGGTTCGAGTTGGAAACATTTTATTAGTTTTTTTGGTTTTGGTGGTGGCCAATCATAGGCTGCCACATGGCACAACCAGGGGCCACCATGTGGTAGCCCGAGGGCCACCAAAATTTATGGCAAGGTTTGAAAAGTGACAAGTGGGGTCGAACCCGCAACCTCACGACAAACAACCGAATGACTTCACCAAAAACTACGCAATGTTTCTTGTTATACTATGGTTTCACATGGTTGTGTTGTAATATGGTTTTGGCATTAGGAGTGGGGACCAAGGTCTAGCCCCAGCCTTGGAAACTGGACCCTAGGGGCTAGGGGCAGGATCATGAGTGGGAGGCAATCCCCGTGCCCCCCCCCCCTACACTAATCTTAACATTTAACATGACTGCCTAATATTTCCACATGTGACCACTCCAATGCTGTGATTAGTTGGTGGTTAGCAGATTGGGTGGGGGCAGGAGTTAAGAGCCCAACCCCCGGTACCATGTGCCCCAATGTAACTAAACTTTTCGAGTTAAGGGCTTACTAGACGAATTAACACACCTACAAATTCACCTCGAATCCCACAAATTTGGCACCTAGTTAGCACAATTCGGGGTGAATTTGTAGGACTTGTGCCAGATTTGGGGAAATTTGTAGAGTAAATAGTGCAAGAGCTAGGGAAGCTCGTATCTTCTTCAGTTTTGATCCAATTGAGGAGCAGAAATAGGCTTCTTAGGAATTTTTGGGTCTTCTGAAGCTAATCGAATAGGTGCTTGAGCCATTGGAGCACTTCTAAAGAGCCTTTTTGTGGGTTTAATTCTATGGGTGCTAGGATCAACCATGAGGTTGAATAAGTTTTTGAAGGCTTTTGAGAATGGATAGGACCTTATAGGGGTTTCCCAACCTTCATATGTTTTCTACAGTAGCTGAGACATCTATGGTGTAGCTCATGTTTCTCTTTTCTCATTGTCTTTGATGAAAACTCTGTTTTAGTACTTTAAGTGAAGTGGTGTACTTGTTATGCTCATTGTCAGAAGGAGTATGCGGTCTTGATTTGAGAACCCTTTTCTTGTTGATTGTTTCATTAATAATTGTAGGTTTTCATGTCTATAGAGTGAGAGTTGTTTGCAGAAGAATATTTCCTTGAAGGGAAAACTAGCCACTCTTTTGGTCATAACACTTTATGTACTCTTTATCACAGAAGTATTTTGAGCATAATGAGATTGGGTCAAGCCATTGGAGGATGTACCAAGGAGACGAAGCCCAAGAGGGTTGAACTCCTTTATCAATTGCTGAGTGTATTAATGCTATTGTTCATGTTTTTACTTATGTTAATTTTCTCATGAAATTTACGTAAAAAAACATAACAAAAAAACTCATGTAAAAATTGCAATTTATCTCATAATCCTCAAGCACTTTGTTTACTATATTGAATTAGAATTTAGCACAACAAACAATAACTTTCCCATTCAGATCAACCATTTAAGAAACTTGTCTTCACTTTTGTATGATGAATCTTCCACATACTCTATTTTCCAAAGCCAACAATGCATGGATAGTAGGAAATTTTGCAGTGGGGGGGTAACCTTAATGCCATATGTCTATGCATGTCCTCTCACCACAAGCCTTGCCTTATGCTTTTCAAAAAATCCATCTAATTTTTACTTAAAGTATAACTACTTGCAACTATTTAGTTTCGTTTCAAATGGAGGATCCATCGACTTCTATGTCCCATTCTTGATGAGAGTATCATACTTCTCATACATAGCTTCTTTCCACTCATCATGAGAAGTATCTTATACAAAGGAATTTGGTTCAAATTTATTATATAAATTCAATTCATAATCATATGAACATCCATATGAAGTTAATTTAATTTGAATCATCTACATCGCCTCCATTGTCTTGATTTTTTTTGAACTTCTAATTCCTATCTTTCCAACCCTCAGGAAAATAAACACAGTCAAGTGTCTTTATGAGCCACTTTGGACATTTGTGTAATGGTCTAGGTTGCTCCAATGATGAAGATGGTGTTGAATTCCCTTAAAGTTTCACCCTTTCAATGCTCTCAATCATAGATACATACAACCAAACATCCTATTCTAGTGAAGTAGTTATATCTTCTAAATGAGGAGGAGATGACACTTCGTAAGGAGATTTGAAAGATTGATCCAAGTTGGGACCCTTAGAAATATAGAATTGTATTATCAAATTCATGATATCTCTTTACATGGGTGAATCTATGATCCATGTTGGATCATTATATTATTTATCATATCTATCGCAGTGCTTTAAGAGTATAAAAATTGGAAGAATCAACTTGTAAGGTCATTTTTATTAGTGGGTCCCACTTTGGAGAATTGGGGTATGAAACCTTCTAGAGCCATTTTGAGGCATTAAACAATGTTTTTTGGGTTAAAAGTTTTTCTCTTCAACATAAGACTAGTCACACTAATCTACGCTCATATACCTTTCCAGCGAAGCAAGAAAGATATCGATTGGATTTTGTATGCAAAAATTATGCCTCTTGGAGGTTGACATTTTGATTTGACCACCATGGTTCAAGAGGATTACATGGAAGCCTCCATTACTCATGTAAAAGGGGATAGCCACATGTGGACTATGAAGAAGAGTCTAGAATGGTCAAATTTGTAACTTTAGTTGAGAGTTGAAGGAGTCAAGTTTGACACCTAGTTGACTATCATAATATGTTAAAATTGGGCCACTAGGAGGAATAGGTGTTCCATTCTATCAGTATTGTATGTTGTTCATTAATAGAGAAAAACAACTGGGATTGAGAGCTAAAGAGCATAATGTTCGAGGGTTGGGGGGGCTAGTGTTTTCTAGCATCCTAATAGGCCATAGGTCTCAAGTAACTCCATAAAGAGTGTCTTCTCCTTTGAACAAGATAACATAGTAGTATCACCTTATAAATTGTTTTAGACTCTTGTAAGAGTTTGCCAAAGAAAATTTTTATGTTCATTATGGATGGTGTGTGGTTGTATTTGTTTCTCTATTTTGTACTTTTGATCTATTTCATGCATAAAAAGAAAATCAATAATTAATAAATTTGGAATCTAAAGGAATTTAACCTTCATAATGTAGATTTCAATTTATTTTATCAGGCCCGTCCTGACAAACCATTTGGAGGAATATCAATTTAGTCTATAGATCAATCTATCCAAATAATCAAATTGCATCTCAATAATCTTTTCATTCTTAGTGGATTCAAGAAAAATCACATCTTTGAAAATAATAAATCCTTTATTTAGCTCATCATAAAGATGATATGCCTTGGTGCAATTTGAGAACCACAAGAAGATGCACTTTTGAATCTTCGCACCTCATTTCTGTATTTTCTCCTTAGGAATTAAAGTATAAAAAGTGGAGCCTAAGACCTTGAGATACCTCATCGAAGGGTTGACATCAAGGATGATCCCAAGATTTCTTTCGATTCGAATGTGTAAAAACCTAAGAGATAAGGCACTTCCATCGTTAACACAACCTAGGACCTATGTAAAAGCTAACACACATCTAATAATAACACCTAGGAGCAATGAGAAGATATGTTGAAAGGACACTAGAACTACATGATAGATCACAAAATTATAAAAAAAAACACTAAGAAATTTGAAAACACTAATAACTTAGGTTTGAATAAATCCATGGATGAATTGAATTATATTAAAGATATTCACATATAAATACATTAAAATATGACCTTTGGTTTCATTTTTCAAAAGGGTCTGATGGTTGTTCCTATTCACTTATAGCTCTTTATGTTTCTCCTAAATTAAATATTTAGGGTACACAATAATCCCAAGCTTAGGTATCTAACAATACTTTTGGTTGTTTAAATATTAGTTATGGATATAATGCGGTGTTCCTTGTTAGCTAAAATAAAATGTTAAGAGAAAAACAAATGGTACATATTTGTGTAAAGAAAATAAATAGAGCAAGTAGACATAAATATAGTTATGCAAAGCAAACACACAAATCTAGAGATAGAAAATAAGAATAGTTTGCAAACTTTTATTGATATTCAAAATTGGATGCATTTTTCTCTTCTCTTCAAAGGGCATAACTTCAAATATAGCAAGAGTTTCAACTATAGTAATATTAGCTTTAACAAATAACTCTATACATTTTACTATAATATAGCTTCTATTGACCAAAACCTAACTGCCTAGTATACCTCAATGAAGGAATCCTCAACAACTAAGTTGTAGACATTCTTTAATGAGACCACTTGCATTTATTGATCTTATACTACTACGACGTGCGGCATAATTTAATAGATATGCCTCTTAATACATTAAATAACAATACATTCCACAAACTAGGGGAGTTAGGGTAGGACCCTAAACTTAGGTAGTTGGGAGCATGGTTTGTTCTCTTCTCTACTAGTATCCAATTCCTACCAAAGGACATGTTGACTCATTGTGATAAGGTTAGATGGATACGTAGTATACCTCAATTAATGAGTCCTCAACCACTAAGTTGTAGACATTTTGATCTTACACTCTACTACCATGTGGAGCATAATTTAATAGATATGAACCTTAATATATTAAATAACAATACATTCCACAAACTAGGGGAGTTAGGGTAAGACCCTAAACTCAATTTTTTGGGAGCATGGTTTGATTCAATTCCTACAAAAAAAAGACATGTTGGCTCATTATCTACCAGGATTCAATTGGAAAAAGACATATTGGCTCATTGTGATAAAGCTAAATAAATAAATCATAGATAGATTAAAATTCTTCTATTAAATTATGAGTTTCGTATTACTGAATCCATAACACGTATCCAATATTATATAAAGCTATACTGGATCTATAAGACTTTTATATAGCTATACAAACTATGCTCGTGCTAGATTCTCACAAAGTATACATCAATTCACATACATATAAGGTTCTCCCGGTTTTACCTTTGTATATCTGAAGTCTTTGACACTCGACACCAAAACTATGACCATGCTTGCATCGGAACCATATTAGGAAATCTATCCTCGGGTTGTCAGTATGGTACCACCTTCCATTGATAGAAACCTGCAGGACATGTGAAGGCAGTTTTGTGTCTATCTTCTTCCTAGATTTGTATCTGATAGTATCTAGATTTCATATCGAACTTACTGAATGTTTTCTTTGTTAGGTGAAGTTTCTTTTAAGCAAAGTTAAATATAGTTTGACTAACCTAACTATTTGACGTTTTTGTGGTTCAATAAGTCATTTCGAAGCGTGGTAAATTATAGTTTCACTGACCCAAGTATGAAGTATGAGGGTTGGATATGTATGGTTTTGGATTTTACCACTCTTTAATCAGATTTCTTTGGAAAGTGAAATTTCATCTTTAATATATTTTATTATTAAACATAATTTTTTTAACATTAATAATAAAAATTAAGATGATTATTTCTTATTCTTTTTTTTTTTTTTTTTCCAACCAAATGTGATTTATTTTGAGAAAAAAACAGAAACATAAACATATTGTTACAAATTTATAATTATTTTAAATACATTTAATATATTTATATTAAAATAATAAATTAAGTTAAATATATTTATGTTTATCCAGTTTTATAATTAATTAAAATCATATTTTTAATTTTATTTTGGTATAAAAAATATTTCTTAAATCTGGGCAAAGTGATAATTAATGGTTTTTTCTAATTTGGTATTTGGAAACTAATACCATGAGTTTTATGACATGCTAAAACTACTATAAATTGAAGACTTAAATACCACTCATGAAAATAAATAAAAATCGTGTTAGTATAAACCCTTATTTAGTTTTGGCAGAGCCATATACCTCAATAACAATGGAGTCTTTACTGCTCCCTAGTGAGTAGCTTGAGGAAGACCCAGATGAACCTTAATGTGTTGCAATCCCCTCTTTAGTCCTCAGCCTATGAGTTGTATTTCTTTAAGCATTAACAAATTTATTGTCTTTCTTCAAGCCTCGCTCCTAAAGGAAAGAACAAAATGTAGCTAGTGCATGAGATAGAGGGATGAATTTAACAATCATACCATTTCCCTTTAGCAATAAGCATTAAGAGAGAAAGCTTGGAGTCGTGAGTGGCCAAAAGATCCAAATATGTTAATTTATCTCTTCACTTCTATTGAATTGTCTTGGTATACTAGGGAAAATTTCAAGGAGAGAAATTTATTTTAAAGTGTAGAAATCTTAGCGAATTTTACTAATCCCTAATATGTAAAATGTAAAATATTTTTTGACACCGATATAATTATTTAAATTTCTAATAATTTTATAGGCAATATCTATAAAATTTGGGTGATTTTAAAAATAAAATACTTTTATACTATAAAATTTGAACGAATCATTTTTAACGAAAACAAAAATTGACAAATATTTTTTTAGATTAATGTAATTACAAATATTAACCTCTAACATTTTCCTATGTTACACAAACTTGGTATCCTCCAATTCTTAAGATGATGAATGCTTAAAATGATAAATTTGAATAAACAAAGAAATTGGCAATTACTCCAAGTGCACATCTTGTGACTCCCCATTGATCACATTTCCCTTCATTATTAAACTCAAACCACTATTGGGATTTCCTTTCATTATGATACTGCATGCATGCATAAAAGGACTTTGTGCTGATGAGGCAAGTGTGATATATCATGACGGGGTGTTATGTCACGTCCACCCTCATTTATTTTTAGTGGGACAATAGCCAAAACACCCCCACCTGTCCGCATTCTAATACCACATATGGGGAATTATGTGGAAATTATTAATTTTTATTTTCCATTTAAATTACAATTTTAAATTTATTTTATTTTTAAATATAATAAAATTTTAGATTCAGACATCTGGAGATTCCACAGTAATAAGATTTTTCTACAACGTTTCGAATCCCAACTGACAAAGCATAATAATTATTATATTTTTCAATTATTTATAATAATAATTGAAAATAATATTTATTTTTTACATCCAAAATGTTAAAAAATTTAAATAAATTTTATAATTTCATAATATCCAAAAGATCACCCTAATTCATTTATGATCAATTGTTTCCAAATATTTATTGTATTTTATTATCGTAATTTTCATGTATATATATATAAATGGCTTGTTTGAATCGTAAATTGATCAAACCAGCTAGTTCATTATTTGGAGGGACCTAATTGGTAGAAAAAACAATTTTTTCATGCACGTGGGTGAGAGTTTCCATTAACCAATCATAAACCTATCGATTTGATGGAATTGACTAATTTTTCCATAAACTGGCCAATTCCATCATAAATCAATTGATTTATTGCTAGGTTGGCTACCATGAGGGTTTCACTTGGGGAGAAATACCATAACACATGCATTCATATTGGGGGATATATATTGAGGAAAAATTGGCATAATATTTGATCATATATTAGGGGGTAAAGGGTTTTTATATTGGAAGGTATAAAAAATGGAGTTCAAAGTTAATAAAAATATATAAAGGGTTTTAAAAAATGTTAATGAAAAATTGGATACTTACAATATCTAGTCAAAGTAGGTATTTTTTAAATTGGAAATTTTATTGGGTTCATATTGGTAGGGGGTTAAATAAGGTGATTTTTAGAGGTATTTTCCAATATGTAGTCAAATTAGGGGTATTATTTAGTATGCCATGAACACACGTGATATATCATAGGTTCATTGATTGAAGTCCTTGTGTCAGCCTCGAACCCCAACCAAATGGTTTTTGAGTGTTTTGGAGTGGTTTTGAGGGAAACTAAGGGTTGTTTCCCTTTAAAAACAACCCCTCAAAGCCTTTAAAATGATGTCTCCCCTCTCATTTTCCTCACACATCTCATTTGAAGTTTTTGTGAGCTTCATTGTGAGCTTGGACAGTGTTGAGTTTTTGCTGGAGTAGTGGAACAACAGACAATTTGGGTTGAGTAGTAGCTACTAGTCAGCATGGATCCAAAAGCCACAAATACTGCATGGGCTCATTGTGATATGATTGATGGAAAAATGATATGGAGATATTTTGTAACACACTAAATTTATATAAAAATAAACAAAAATAATGTAAAAACAACAAAAAGGATTAAATGATTAACTCGTTAAGAATTAATGAAAAGGTATGTCCCTAAAGGACATAACTATTCATGAAAGGGTACTTAATTGGCTATATATATATGACCCTCATTCTCATTGTATCATCATTCTTCATACATTTAATATATAATACTAGTATCCTCAATGGATATCTTCATATTTCGAGTCTTTTGGAGTATTTAACGAGAAGAACTAACTTTGGTTGTTACATTGGTATCGGAGGAGTTTGATCCTCTGGCCGCTCCACCACTGCACAGAGTCACACTCTCCGATCCAGGCCCTTGGCAATACAGGTTTCGTCAACATTGTTGTCATCGAGATTGAAGCATTTCGCTACACTTTTGGGAGATTCTTCACTGCTAATTCGTTAGAAGCCTTTGGCCATTAAACAAAAAAAATAAGGAAGACAAAAATAAGATAGTAAAAACAAAAAAAAAGGGAAAATAAAAGAAGTACATATAAAGATTTAAAAAAAACAGTCTGATGTAAATTATGAAGGAGAACATTCATATATATAAAAAGGTTTACATTATTGATACAAAGTGCATAATAAAGTTAAGAGGGAATATTTCCAAATATCTTTAAAACTATACGTAAGAGAAGGAAGAGTATATAATATTATCTTGATTCTTCATTAAGTAGTTTACAAGCCTGTGGTTTTAGTGACCCATGGTAATTTTCCAAGGTATTTTCAAGGTAAAAGAAAAAACAAAAAAAATACAAACACTCTATATGCGAATGGTAAATTTTAATTTTATGTATAGAAAATTAACCAAGTCAAAGGAACATAAGTGGACATATATTTTATATTATACCCCAAAGAGATGAATAATCATGTTTTACTAGGGTTGTAACTTTTCAAAAAGCAAAAAAGAAGAAGATTATAAATAAAATATATATAAAGAGAATTTTTATATTATAAAGGGTATTTTAAAGAAAGTTCAAGTAAAAAAATAGAGAGAACATAAGTTAAAAGTTATATATATATAATATATTTCAAATTAAGAAGTTTACGTGAAAGAAGATCTCTTCATATAAGTATAAAGAAAACCATTCAAATATATAAAGTGAATATAAGAAAAAGGTAGTTAAAATTTTATTCCTTGGTGGATTAAAGGGAAGATATATATTCTTATAAAACATAAAAGGGTGAATTTGGAGAATATTCCAATTGATAGCTAAGTGTTCACAATCCATCAAATTAAAATAAATTTCATATATTTAGATTGCATAGTACCTTAAGTCATCTCGACAAAACAAATGAGATCAACCATTGAAAAAAAAAATGATGGAGCTCAATTCTAAAATGACAAAGGAAGAGAGGTTTTCCTATAATGTTCTTTTAGTTACAGATTACTGAGTAATTACATTAAAAGGAAGTATCCAAGGAAGAGAAGTTGATGTCACTATCAACCTAAGCAACGATAAAAATTATATCATTGTCAACTTGGCAAATCAACTAGTAATTCCAGATCTAAGCATTGGTGTAAAGAAAAATATTTTTGACCAAAAAGAGTATAAAATTAGTGATCTACAAGTGACAATAGGTCATTACGAGTACATATCTCAATTTCATGTTGTAAGGACGAATAAAAAGACAAACATCATACTAGGTCAACCCTAGTTTAAGGTTTTGGGTACATTCTTGTTAAACATAGAGAAACAAGTTTTGATTTTGTGCTTGAGAGATCACTAATAAAAACTATTCGAACAAGTCAAGAAAGCTAAAGCATCAAAGAAGGAACTCAAGGAGTGTTTATTAGAAAGACAAGAAGAAAATGTTTAAAGAGCCTTAACCAAACATTAGTAGAACAAATCAAGTGTTTAAAAGACCTGTGGTAAGTTTTTAAAATGCCTGAGTGCCCTCCTAAGGGAGAAGTGTGCAATTCCATAAGAATCTTTTGTTTGAGTTGGGAATTCTTACAGAGGTATAAGAGATCTTTGTACCATAATGAATCATTTTTCCAGCTAAATGTATCATATGTACTGGAATCTTGTTGTAAATTTCGAATAAGTGCCCAAACTTCTTCGTCATTCTTCCATTCCTCCCTTGCTTCGTTTATCCAATTTGGTTGGATAATAGAAATGGCACACAACAATGCTTCCACATCCTCATCCTTTCTTGAGAGTGCATTTGCCACCACTTTTTTCTTTCCTTTTCTGTAGATGATTTCAAAGTCATAACCCAACATATTTGTGACCCATTTTTGTTTCTCTTAAGAGGATAATCTTTGTTCTAAAAAGTATTTAAGGCTATCATGATCCGTTTTTACCATGAAGTGTCTTCCCATTAGGTAGGGTCGTCATTTCTTAAGTGAATGTAGTATTTCCAACATTTCCTTCTCATAAATAGCTTTGTGTAAAAACTTTCCCTTGATTGGATGACTTTCAAAAGCAATGGGTCTTTCATCTTGCATTAAAACAACACCAATTTCATTTCCTGAAGCATCACAATTCACAAAAAAGTTTTTTGTGGAATGATCCGGTGTAAGCTTAAGAACCAGTGCTTGCATACTTTACCTCTTTAAAGATGTTCGAAGGCCTCGTTGCTTCTAGAGTCCCTGCAAATTCATCTTATCAATAATGTTGTTAGAGGTGCTGCTATTCTCCCATAATTCTTAACAAACTTGCAATAATACCCTGTCAACCTGAGAAATCCTCGCAAATGCTTTATGGATGTGGGGATTTCCATTCCTTAATGGCTTTAATTTTGCTAGGGTCTACCTTAACTCCTTCATGAGATACAATATGACCCAGATATTCCACCTCTTGTACTCCAAAGAAACATTTGGATCTTTTGCATATAATTGTTTCTCCTCCAATAGTTGTAGCACCCTGTCAACATGTTCAACATGATCCTTCCAAGACTTGATGTAGATTAGTATATCATAAAAAA
>APFE030241918.1:22352-40902 GCA_000404065.3 Pinus taeda
TGGGTACTTCCTGAATCAATCAACACTATTACCTTTTTCTTCTTGATATGTCCTTCTATCTTGATAGTTTGAGGAGTGGTAATTCCAGCCAATTCATTACAAGATATGGTTGGATTCATTACTTCTTTATCTAGGGTTTTTTCCTATAGTATATCCTCTTCTTTTTACATTTCTTGTTCCTTTACTTCCTCCTCTTCACAATCTATGTAGAATAATTTCTTCTTAGCACACTTATGACCTTTAGTGTATTTGCTATCACAACTGTAACAAAGCCCTTTTGCTCTTTTTCCTTCCAATTGTTTTGGTGTCAACCTTATAGGTTGTGGAAGGCTGGGGGCAACAACACTTCCATCTTTATAGTTGTGAGTGGTAGGCTTCCTCGTTGCCATAATTTTGCTTTCCATTTTTCTTGCTAACTTGAATGTCTTCTCCAATGAATCAGGTTCCCAAAGGTGAACCTCATGTTGGATATTATCCTTTAAAGTCCCTATGAACACATCAATCCTATGCTCCTTTGGAATATATTTTAGCCTTATGTTCAATTTTTGGAAGTCCTCAATGTGATCCATCATTAAGCCCTTTTGTTTGAGACTTATCAATTGGGTAACAAAGGTGTTGCTTTTTGTATCCTCATAATGCGTTGTCATTTCTTTCGTAAAGATTTCCCAAGTGAAAATTTGTTTACAAGAGCAAAGCCATCGATACCATACAAACTGCTTTGGTTCCAAATATAAAGTTGCAATATGTACCTTTTGTTTTTTTTGCACATTATGGAGATTGAAATATTGCTCCATCTGTAGTATCCATGTTGTGGGATCCTTGCCATCAAACTTCCTCATATTTATTTTTGGAATATGGTGGTTCTTTGATCCAACATTAGAATCTATGAAATCATGATTAACATTTATTTTGTTCTCATCAGAAGTTTCCTTTACTACCCTTTCACCACTAGTAAGCATTTCTTATAGAAACTTTGTCAAATTTGTCTTCAAATCTATCTTCAAATCGTCCATCTTAGCTTCCACGTCATTCATCTTAGCTTCTACACCATATATCTTAGCTTCTACATCTTTCTTTAAACCATCCATCTTAGATTATGTTACTTTTTGTGCGAGTGACATTTGTTGCACTTGGTCTCATAATTTTGATATATCATGTTGCATTTCTTCCTCTTCTTCACGAATCATGCTAGAGCTTTCAGGTTGCTTACTAGGTGTTTGCATTTTCTTTCCCTGGGGCATCAGTTACTGATAATAATGCTTTACTATGCCCTTTGAATTCCTTCAAAACAAATTTTCAAACCAAGCTCATGCAAAAATTTAAAAAAATTTACACACCTCTATTCACTTTGTAGGAGCTTGATATTGCATCTGATGTGCCTATGTAATTTTGGATCTTCTAGTTCTGAAATTGCAACTTGTGGTAGCCCTTTGTGTCCTCTTTCCAATGCCACCAGTCTGATTGAATTTAGATTCTCCAAGAAAGAGTTATGCACAATCTCCCAAGATGACCTGATTATATAACTTTAAAAAGAGTGAACTTGTATTAAGTGCCACATGTCACTGTTTTGACCTTAGGATCTACAAAATACACACAAGAAACTATTTTCTGTCCTCTTTCTGTAACTTCTTATGAAATTTCAATCTGATGCTCAAAACAAAAGTTATGACTATTTTCCCCAGGTCCCCTATTTGGAATGTAATTTGGGAGTCTGCAAAAAGGCCAACATCCTCAGATCATATCTCCAAAAATATAGTGCAAAAAGCTTTGAAATTCAGACTTGTGGTTCAGAACGATTTCAGCACAAATGGGTTTTTTTTATCATTTGAAATGTCGCACAAAAAAATTTATAGCACAAATACCACGATGATCTGTTTGGAGCATCAAAACCCTAGAGTTCAAAGCTCTGATACCAAATCTTATGAAACCAGCTCACAAAAAGATAGAAAAGATAGATCAATGCCTTAGAATTCAGCCTCTTTGAGGGGGAACCTCCTTTACATTACACAAATTAACAATTCTTGGATGTTACAAATGACAAAACCTCCTTTCTATATATAGGAGCTTAAGGGGCCACAATATAACCAAGCCGACCTAACAATAATAATATAAAGGCACAAAAATAACAATAGAGGGGTTCTATGAGGCACAATAATAATAATATGGGGACAATAGGGGCACAATGATATTAATAAGGGATACAACTACAATAGTAATGGGGTAATCACTAGTATTATAGGGACCTAACAAAAGCTTTTTGAAGGGGAAGACAATGTAACAAACCAGTTTTATATAAAAGTAAACATAAATAATGTAAAAACAACAAAAAGGACTAAATGATTAATTAGTTAGAAATTAATGAAAAGGTATGTCCCTAAAGGACATAATTGTTCGTGAAAGTGTACTTACTTGGCTATATATACAGGACCCTCATTCTCATTTTATCATCATTCTTCATACATTTAATATTTAATATTAGTATCCTCAATGGATATCTTCATATTCCAAGTCTTCTGGAGTATTTAACGAGAAGAATGAACTTTGGTCACTACATATTTCCAAAAATCTATTGAATGAGGGGGTATTTATAGGTTGATACAACACTTGGTTGGGATAAGAGGCCATGTAAGGTGATGTATGGCACCAAATGAAGCAATAAAGCATATTAGGAAAGAATGCCTTCATATGTTTGAGACTCAACTAGTTGAGGAGTTTGTGACTCGACCATTTGAAAAATTTGAGACTCAACCAACTGAGATTGACTGTGATGAGAAGTGATCATCACTGATATGTAGACTTGTAGTAGACCAGTGGCCCCATAGCTTGTAGCATTGCTTTTGGACTCTAGAGGTCATTTAGAGCCTCATTGATTATGTATTTTTTCTTTGATATGTATTGCACTCAGTTCCATTTTGATATATCCACATTTACATGGCATATAGATGAGAAAACTTTGCATATTTTGCCTCTATTGGTTTGGAATCATGATTTTAAATCTAAAATTTAGTTTTTTTAATTAATTAAAAATTAATTAATTCATGTATTTATTTAAAGATTGGGTTTTCATTGAGATTTGACTAGTCCCATTTTATCGATTCCCAATTTGAAAACTCGGTTTGCATAGGTGGACCGTTTAGTCACCGGTTCTAGTTTTGAATCACTGGTTCTAGTTTTGAATACATATATATATATATATATAATATATATATATATATATATATATATATATTATATATATATATATATATATATATATATTTTTTTTATTAATTGTTTTAATTTACATTTTTTCATTACCACAACCACTAAATTATTAAAATTGGTAAATATTATTAACAACTAGCATAGTCATAATAAATTAAATAGTTGGTATGGCCAATAGGATCAATCCATAATAAACATCAAAAACGCTTACCTTATGATACATCTCACGTGAGTAAAATTAAAATAATCATAAAAACTAACCAAATTGTGACGTTATTATTATTATTATTAAAAGAATTAATATAGAAGTTAAACATATATACATCTTTTCTTTTTGTGAATTAAGGATTTATATTAATCAAAATTTTTATTACATAGATTTACATGAATTTCCATAGGGATCATAGAGGATATAACCTCTCCTCAACATGCTGCAACTGATGACCAAAACAACAGAGTCCCCGTGCCCGTTCAAAAACTAAAGACTCCCATAACCTATATTACATTAAGCCCACAATAAGAGCTAGCCTATCTCATTATCTAGCAGTTTCATATATAGATAACATCCACATTACCCAAATACAAATGTCACCAACGAATTTCAAAGAACAAAATATCTACCCAAAATTCAATCATAAAACCATACAAATTTCCATGACCATTACATAGATAACCATAATAAGACTATAACACCCCGATCAACCATTGTTCGTACAATAAGGAGGCAAAAATAAATGGCAAGTTACCTACATAATGATCCAGGAACCACTATGAAGAATAGCATACAACAAGGAGACCAAGAAAAATGTCAAGTGTCCTACATAATGAGCCAAGAACCACCAAAAAAGCCATCATACTGTACTGCCAACCCATCGAACGCACTGGTCATTATCTGAGGAAGAAATATTTTTTGGAGCCCTCACACTAGAACTAAGAGGATCCAACAAGTTGCCCACATCCAATTCATAGGCAGTATGTATTTCCACATGCACCAAGTGGGATTCTATTTTGTCTAAGAAAAATCAATAACTTTTAATCATCCTCTTGATATCCTCCAAGGATGAAAAAAATTATACTTCACTTGCATATCCTTCAGGACCAGGACTAACAAGGGCATTATTTTCCAATGAAGAGCCACAAAGTTTAAGTATTGCTTCTTCATGCCCCTATTTTCCTGCCCCTGGTATGCTTAGGATCAGGAACCTAAGATGAAAAATACTCCATGAGCTCAAAATTTGAAAGGGATTGTTTTTCAACCCCTACTTGGGTCTCAAGCTTGCGGATTTCCCTTCAAGTGTCCAATGAAACAACATTGAAATAGGTGGCAACCGAGTCATGAGTAAAGAGTCTAGAGCCTTGTTTCCATTGTTGGGCTCTGCCACAACCCCCCTGTCTACACCTCATTCTTTGTCTCGGTGGCATAAATGAGACTTGGGGGGCACACTTACTATAACTACTATGAATACCTATACCTACAAAAAAATAAGAGAAGAAATGAGACCCACCTCCTACAAGACATGGGTACCATCAAACTAGATTATCCCAAATGCTCCAAACACTTGCCTGAGACTCTACAAATGACCTGACAATTGAGATAGAAGATACAAATTCCTCACCCACGACCCTTTCACCACTGACCATCAAACAAGAGAGCAACAATGTAAAGAGAAAAAGACCTTGAAACCCATAAGTGAGTGACCACAAACCATGTTGTTGCAACCAAATATTGTCCAACTAGGGAACAAACCTAACCCTACATAACCCCCATAATTCACTTCGAACTGGACTCACATTCCCCAACTTAACCTTAGACAAGGGCCCCAGAATAATACCCTATAACAAATTGATAGAACACCCTAAACTAACACCAAAGACCAGAATTGAAATTTTATATTCATAATTTTATGCCCTAGAATCATAGACCTAGACATAATGAACCTTCAAAAGAAGGAGACTAAGTATAATAGATAAAATACCTGAGAATATGCACTGCACATGAAACTAGATTCCCTTGATAGTCCTTTTGGAAACCAATCTCCTAGTGGCCATGCACAACACCATACATCTAGGGAGCAAAAACATTTAACCTATGCTAACGATAACTGGCATGATCTCCAATTAGACCTTCAAAAATAACCACAACTGATGGCTTCTATCTCAACAAACCACAGTGTTGTTACAGGATGAACAAAAAACCTTTATTCTCACAACAAACTACAGTGTTGTTACAGGCTCTCTCAGCAAACTACAATGTTTTTACATACTCTCATAGCAAACTACAATGTTATTACAGGCTCTCAGAGTAAACTACAGTGCTATTACAGGTTCTCACAAAAAACTTCGATGTTGTTACAGGACTCTCACAACAAACTATAGTGCTGTTATAGGACTCTCACAGCAAACTATGATTTTGTTATAGGAGGAACAAATTGTTTTTTTTTTTCTAATCACGGAGTCTGTAAAAAAACAATTTAAATATTCCTTCATAACTCTGAAACGAAGGATATTTTTAGGAAATCTCTCGAGGGTTACCAAATAGACCCTGCTTTGAACAAAACCCACATGCCATAATTTTGAAATTCATCTTCCTTTGATAAAAAAATTGACGCACAAAATTGTTGATGGTTTTCCTTTATGAATTTTCTTTCTTCTGTTTGCTTGATACCGAGTGTTCTACATTCTCGAATCCGAAATGTAAAACGACTCTTTCAAATACACAATATTGGATGAAAAAGTACTGGATTAAAATATTAATTGAAATATGATTCTCTCGGTTCTCATTTAAATGTAAATAATAGAGAAAATACAGGGTAAGAATTCCTCATTCAACACAACAATTTATAGACCAAACACATATGAAAATAACTGTCTCACACACATTTATAGATTCAATTTGTTGCTACAAAAACCACTAGTCTAAGAAATGTTTTTCAATTAACTTCAACTTCACACCAAAATTTCCAGCACCCAAAAATGTTCCTCCTCTCTCCTTCAAAACTAAAAAGCCATTGTCCAAGAAATGAGTTCATGGATGTGAACCAATTTACCTTAACCCTAACTACCTACTAACTATAAAATCATTTCTTTTAACTAGATATTCCTAATTAATCTTAACTAAATATCAAAAATGTTTTCAAAAATAAACTTTAAAATGTTCTAGCCTTGACATGTCATCAATCCATCAGATTGCTAGGCTCTTGGTTTGACTTTAATACCTTATCATTTTAAGTGCTCGTCCTAATGCACCTACATTAGACTCCCTAAGAAAGAAAATTTTATGAGTTCCTGCTCATAAGATCTTCCATAGAATGACCTGATTTCTGTAGTCCTGCTTCATCCATCCAAGTAGAATCCTCCATCAGATGATCTTTACACTTTACAAGATATTCCAAGTATTCTTTCCTTTAAGTCTTCTTGGCAACACGTGTATCCAAAATCTATTTAGCCTCTAAACTATTTTCCATAGGCATTTGCTTCAGCCACTATTGTTCCTTTCCTTCATCCTGCTCAAGATTCCCACAAGCTTGTTTTGTATCACCAAATGTGTAGGGATAGAAATCTGCTACATTATCAACGGGTGAAATGCCAATTCCTGGAGGTAACTCCAGCTCATAAGCATTTTTTGAAAAACTTGTGGAGGACCTTACAAGGTCCTATCTTCTTCATTTTCAATTTGTTATATTCTCCCCTTAGAAATCTCTCTTTTCTTAGGTGAGCTAGGACCACATCTCCAACTTCAAAGTTTACCTCTTTTGCTATGTACATTTTCTCATTTCTTGTATCTGTTGCTTGTATCTTGTAATCTTTGTTTTACTTGCTCATGCAACTCACTCATGGTTGTTGCAAAATCCTCTCCATCAACACTTCTATGCTCAAGCTTTCCCAAGCCTCTTAGCTCACAAATTCCCCTTGGATGCATGTTGTACAAGATCTGAAATGGACTCTTTCCCATGATCCTATTTGGTGAGTCATTATATGCAAACTCAGCGTACCTGGCACATGATCCCACTGCTTTGGTTAGTCGCCTAGTAAACTCCTCAACAAATTACCTAAACTCCTGTTTACAACCTCTATTTCCCCATCATAATATGGAAGATACGCTGAGCTAAAATTTAGCTTAGTGCCAAGTTTCTTCCACCAGTTTCTCCAGAAATGTCCATTGAATCTTGTATCCTTGTCAGAGATTATAATTTTTTGAAAACCATGCAATCGAACAATCTCATCAAAAAGAAAATTAGCCACATGGGTAGCATCACTTGTTTTGAAACATGGAATAAAATGAGCCATCGTAGTAAATATATCCACCACTACAAGGATTGAATCATTACCTCGTTGAGTTCTCGGTAAACCCAGAACAAATTCCATACTCACTGAATCCCAAGGTCCTTTGGGAATGGGTAATGGCATGTATAGTCTAGTATTCTAACTTCTCCCTTTTGCATGTTGACATACCCTGCACTTACGCACGTACCTTTATACAGATGCCTTCATCTTAGGCAAAAAATAGGAGTGACTCAGCTGCCCAAGTGTTTTCTCAACACCAAAGTGTCCAACCAACCTGCCATTATGCTTTTCTTGGACCAAGTTTTCCCGCATTGAGCAATTGGGAATACATAGTTGATTGTTCTTGAACAATAGTACATCTTGCAACATAAACTCTTTCCATAGATTGTTGTCCCTATTGATTGGATTTTTACATGCTGCAAAATCTTTGTTAAAATCAACATCAATGTCATATAAGTCCTTCAAATAATCAAAGCCTAAAATTTGTATTTGACTTTCCTGCATAATTAAGCATCTCCTACTCAAGGTATTGACAACCTTATTTGCCATCCCACTAATGTGCTTCAAAACAAAAGTGAAACTTTGAAGGAAATCCACCCACTTTGCATGTTTATGATTTAACTTATGTTGCTACATAATGTATTATAAGGCAGAATTATCCTTGTATAGAACAAACTCATTAGGAATCAAGTAATGCCTCCAATTCTTTAAAGCTTGAATCACTGCATTTTTTTTTGTCGTAGGAAGAGTATTTTTTCTTTGACTCATTTAGCTTCTCGCTGAAATATGCAACGACCTTATCTTCTTGGCTCAGTACAGCTCCAATGGTTGTCCCACTAGCAGCACATCTCACTTGAAAGGGTTGATTGAAGCAACTTCAACACCGACTTCTTAGTGATCTTCTTCTTCAATAGTTGAATATTTTTTTCTACTGCTGCTATCCAATAAAATGGCTACCTATTCTTCTTGATGGTGTCAATTATAGGTCCACAAATGCCACTAAAATTTCTGATAAATTTTCTGTAGAAGCTAGCTAAACCATGAAAACTTCTCACCTCAAAAATATTCTTAGGTGAGGGCCAATTTACAATTGCCTCTATTTTTTCTGGAGCCATTTTCAATCCATCCTTAGAAATCACAAAATCCAAGTATAGAAGTTCACTCTTCATAAAAGAACACTTCTTCATGTTAATCAATAGCTTTTCTTACTGCAACCTCTCTAAAACATACTTCAAATGTCTTAAGTGCTCTTCTTTAGTTTGACTGAAAATAAAAATGTCATCCAAGTAAATAATGACAAACTTACCAATGAACTCCTTCAAGACTTCATTCATCAGTCGCATAAAGGTATTGGGTGCATTTGACAATACAAATGGCATGACCATCCACTCGTACATGCTTTCATTGGCCTTCAAATCTGTCTTCCACTCATCTCCTTCTCCGATTTGAATTTCATGAAAACCACTTTTCAGGTCAAGCTTTGAGAAGTAAGTTTCCCCACCCAAGCAATCCATCATATCATTCATCTATGCAATGGAAACCTGTAACAAATGGTGATCTTGTTGATTTCTCTAGAGTCGGTGCACATTCTCGATTCTCCACCCTTCTTTGGACTTAATACTATAGGTACAGCACATGGACTCAAACTTTCTCTTATTAGTCCTTTGTCCAACAATTCTTGGACTTTCTTCCTCACTTTTTCATTCTCTTTCCATGTCATTTGATATGAAACCTTGTTCGGAAGACTTGCTCTTGGTATCAAGTCTATGTGATGACTGATGCTTCTTTTGGGTGGAAACTCACTTGGAAATTCATCAACTACAATACCATGAAACTCATACAACAACTCTTGAACTTCAAGAGGTAAATATATAATCTCGGTGTGCATAAGTACTACCTTTGGCTTGCAAATCACTGCATATCTTACCTCTTCTTCTTCCATCTGTTATAGAAATTCCTTTCCACTAAGTAGCAGTGCTTTTAGGCTGCTTGTTTCAGTTGTACCTTCCTCTTTCAATGGTACAAGAGTGTGATTGTTGGGCTAATTTATTAACACAAATTAACACAAATATTTCATTATCAATCCATGTTTGTAAAACTTGGAGGCATGTCCACAATGTATGGATATCATATGTATTCAACCTTAGAAGATAAAATAGGAAGAACTAAGGAAGTATATATTAAAAATATAAATCTAATTAAATAATTTCTAATCTGTTTCTGTAATATATGTGAGATGAAGTGGCTTTTAACTTAAGAGATCATTTTGTGTTCTTCTTCTACAATATTACTTGATGAATAGAAACAAAAAAACCATTAATTGACAATGGCTCAAGATGCATAAATAAACAATGAAAGATGCTCCTAACTTAGGAGATCCTTGATATTCCTCATCACAAATTCATTCATCATTATGTTATTGTTAAAAAGCTGGAATTTCATAAAACTGCTTGAAAACAAGAAAGATAAACTCTAGTTTTTATTTATTAATTCAATAGAAGGGGGGTTCAAATTGAATAATGTGGTGTCCCTTCATATCAAAATTATAAATAAACTAAGATTCATCATCAAACATAAATCATCACACATCAATTCAAGTAAGCAAATATGAAGCAAAAAAAGTAAACAAATATGAAGCAACTAGTTCATGAAAATCAAGCTAGTTTAACAATGAAGTGTACTTAGCTTGGAGTGGGGGCCCTCCACCTTTTCCTTGCACACTTGAAAAGGTTATCAACTACTGCAACTTCAGTTAATCATCCACACCATTGAGCAGAAAAATGAAAGTAGAACAGGTTCTTCAAATTAACTTCAAATATTCAAATGTGTCTACATAAATTATACAATTTCTACATGCATAAGCCTTCAAAGTTTTGGCTTAAATAGAAGAACATGAAACAAACTGATCTAAACTATTTCTAACAACTAGATCTATCCATATCCACCTATCCGAATTGAATTCATCCAACCTATCACTAAAAATGTGGAAAATCCCATGAAATCATAAAGTTTCCCTATTTTCTAGGGATTTTCTGAGTGACTGGTCATGGTTGACCAACTTTCACCGGGCTTGATTTAGCTTGTCTTGACCAAACCAATTGGAGTTAGTTTAGTCCTAATTCCCAAGGTTTCCATGAATGTATGCAACTCATGCCCAGTTGTCTTGCAAATATGACATCCATATAGCTATTACGGGAATTTTTTATTCTACCCAAAAATTGCACTTGAAATTCAATTTTCATAAAAAAATTCTATAAATTGCAAAATTAAAATTAAATCCCTGAATATGCATAAAATACATAAAAATGAAGTGGATGTGATGAAAAATATAATAATTAAGTATGTTTTCTTAAGCAAAACTAGACCAAAAATGAGGGCCAATAGTGCTTGATGCCGTCCTTTTCAAACTTATAACAATTGCTCCTTTCCTATCAAATTATCATGGGTGACCCAAAAGAATGTGACAAGCATCCATTGGAATTATGTCACGAAGGACCTTGTCTTTGTGCCTGCCTATCTAAAACTCAAATTCACTTTGTTCATGCACCAAAAATTGGCGTCCTTTTTGCAACTACGATACCTTATAAGGTGTGGGGTGCTTAATCTTTTTCAATCCCACTTTTTCACCATTTCTTGGGAAACTAGATTTCTATACTTCCGTTGTCAATCACCAATTTGTAGCATTTTCTTTTTGCCTTACACATTATCTTGAATAAGGATTTCCTTTGGATTGGTTCAACAATCTCCTTTGTTGGTTTTAAAAGGACTTTGTGCACCATCAACACCACTCCAGCCTTTTCACATTCTCTACCTCAAGTACTTGTGCCTCTACTGCTTCATTTGAGCTATGTATGCACCTCGTTGTCCCGTATTGTCATTCTCAAGATATTCAAAAGATTAGTGACCCAATTTTTTTTCATTTGTAACACCGGTAGGCAATCTCTCTGCCTCTTCCTCTACCTCTCTAGAGGTCTTCCTCCTATGTTTCCACCTTCTTTCTCTGACTTACCTTGCTGATTTGAATTTCCTTCATCATTCTTTTGTGCATGAAACTTTCCTCTTCCATTTGTCTATACTTTCCCTTTGGAAAAACCACATCCTCTGCAAGAGCTTTACTTCCTAACTATCTTTTCTTCTGCCTTCAAAGCACACTAGTGTGCTTCCACTATTGTCCTTGGAGAAAGTATGTTGATTTCATCTTGAATATCTAGCTTCAAACCATTGATATACCTTGTTGTCTTTTCTAGGGTATCTTCTACATAGCCTACTCTTAAATTCACCTTCTAAAACTCTTCAATGTATTCTCTCACTATCATTATCTTTTGTTTAAGATTTTGCATCTGTTTGTAAAGAGCTAATTGGTAATCCTTTGGCAAGAACTTAATCTTCATCTTTGCCACCATTCTATCCCAACTCTTGATCAATGGTTTGTCCTTCTTTCTTCTTTCAGCCTGTACATTGTCCCACCATAGTGCAGCAAGGCCTTTCAACCTTGTCACAACAAACTTGACTCTCTTATCATCATCAATTTCCTCGTACTCAAAATACTTGTTTATCTCACTGATCCAATCTAGTAGATTCTCATCTTTAAAACTAACATCATAAATAGAGATTTTAGGTTTTGGCCTTGAACTTGAGCTCAATATTACTCTCAACAACTTAATCTCAACATCTTCTTCTACAGGTGCTGCTCCTTCTTCTTCAAGTTCCTCTTCAGCCTTACTAACATCTCCACCTTCAGGATCCCGTATTCTCCCTACTTCCATGGCTTCTGACCAAATTTGTAGTCTCCTTATCTCTTCTCGGAGTTTTTCATTTCCCGCGGGTCTACCTCGTCAACCTCGTGCCCTTCCTGCACACCTATTCATCTCTCTATATTGTAGATACCAACAACGTTAAGGCTCCGACACCACAAATTGATGGTTGTTATCTCAGCAAACCACCACTCTATTATAGGATGAACAACAAATCTTTACTCTCACAACAAACTACAGTGTTGTTACTAGCTCTCTTAGCAAACTACAATGTTGTTACAAATTCTCACAACAAACTACAATGATGTTATAGGCTCTCAGAGAAAAATACAGTGTTGTTACAAGCTCTCATAAAGAACTTGGTGTTGTTACAGGACTCTCACAACAGACTACGATGTTGTTACACGACTCTCATAGCAAACTACGATGATGTTACAGGAGGAACACATTGTTTGTTTTTCCAATCATGTCGTCTGTAAAAACAAAGTTTAAATATCCCTTCATAATTTCGAAACAAAGGATATTTTTAGGAATTTCTTGTGATTTACCAAATAGACCCTGCTTTGAACAAAACCTAGATGCCAAAATTTTGAAATTCATCTTCCTCTGATTAGAAATTGACCCACAAAATTGGTGACAAATTTCCTTTACAAATTTTCTTTCTTCTATTTGCTTGATACAAAGTGTTCTATATTCTCAAATCCGAAATGTAAAATGATTCTTTCCAACACACAATATTGGATGCAAAAGTATTGGATTAAAATATTAACTGAAATATGATTCTTCAGGTTCTCATTTAAATGTAAATAATAGAGAAAATACAGTGCAATAATTCCTCATTCAACACAACAATTTAAAGACCAAATCAATTTCAATATCTAGATATTAATATTATGGTTCATAAACCTCACAAACACATATGCAAATAATTGTTTCACACACACTTACATATTCAATTTGTTGTTACAAAAACCATTGGTCTAAGAAATGTTGTTCAGTTAACTTCAATCTCACACCAAAATTTCTAGCACCCAAAAATGTTCCTCCTCTCTCGTTCAAAACTAAAAGGCCACTGTCCAAGAAATGAGTTCATGGATGTGAACCAATTTCCCTTTGCCTTAACTACCTACTAACTATAAAATCATTTCTTTTAACTAGATATTCCTAACTAATCTTAACTAAATATCAAAAACATTTTCAAAAATAAACTTTAAAATGTTCTAGCCTTGACATGTCATCAATCCATCACATTGCTAGGCTCTTGGTTTGACTTTAACAACTTATCTTTTTTATGTGCTCCACCTAATGCACCTACATCAACAACCCACAATAAAATGTTTCTTACACATTCAAATTTAGCAGAGATGTTGCACCACGAGGTCGAGGACCTTCCCTCGACTCTCTCCACTCACAACAAAATGTCTTAACGCCCACTAAATTCATTTAATAAAACCACTGATAAATGGAAGATTGCATGCACATGCATGCGAGGGAAAGCCACATCCTCCCTCCTTAAATGCTTAGTTCTTACTAGGGCGTGGTTGGTGTTGCCTCCAAGGCCCCTATTAGATTCACATTTACACCCCCATTGGGGGGTTAAACAAATATACATTTAAAAACATGGAACAAGATTCTTAACCATAGAGATTTACACACACTTTACCTTGGATATTTTTAGTGTGTAAATAGGCTTTGTTACAATACCATGGCTTATCAATACCACTTGATCTAAAAATCATAACTCACTTTATATGACATTTTCTTTTAAATTAATCAATTTAATTTAAAATGCATAACTACTTTTGAGATAAATCTCAATCTTTCATTTGTGTATAATATTAAGAGTATTCTTAAATATTCAATGAAGGTTAAATCTCTACCATCCACCTAATAATTATTTGTAATTAAATTAAAATTCTCGAAGCCTTATTAGTCCCTGGATTCTAGCAATAGATGTGTTTGTTGACCACTATAAGTTTAGCATTGACCAGTGCAAGTTATAATGTTAAACTTTGAAAAACAAATATTTAGTTTTCAATTATTGATTTTTTTTCATTGATCGGACCATAACTTGAAGGTATTATAATAGCCTTTGACCAGTACAATGTCATGTGGATGATTGCCTTAGATTTTTTTACATAATTTCTAGATACAATTGCAATATTTATGCCATATTTGTGTAGTGATTTTTCATTGTTAAGCTTCATAGGAAAACCAAGAAAAATTAAAATCCTTGTAAATAGCTCATATTCAAGTAAAAGGCATATTTACCATCAATTACTACTCACCATTATTTAAGCAAGTACTTGCATAAATAAAAAATAGAAACAAGATATAAAAAATATATTTACCAAGAAAATTTCAACACTTTAATAAATAGAAGTAAAAATGTAAATATACATATTTGTGATTACTATAAACCAAAATTTATACTATTTAAGAAAGTAAAATTTACCACCCTATAACATTTGTTTCAAAATAAACATACTCCTAACATAATTATTTTATTAATTATTTATAATAATGACTTTAATTCTAAGCCTTTATCTAAAAACTTTTACCTTTGAAATATTCAGATCAATATTTTATTTTAATTTATCATTAATTATTCTTAATGATAATTGAAATGTCTAACAATTAACATTTCAAAACAAGTTATATAATTTATTTCCACAAAAGTTCGTAGCCATTAAAAGAAAATGGTTCATAAACCAGCTGAGATTATAAAAAATATCATCCATTCATATTTTCAATCATTCATAAAAGCAAAAGCAATGCTTATTTCGACATGACAAATGTTAATGATAAAATTGATAAATTATTAAATAGGATAAATATTTGCAAATCATTTGGAAACAATTATTATCAATAAAAGTATTTAATAATAAAAAATAAAATTGGAAACCATTCTAATTATAATTATAATTACAAATATATATATATATATATATATATTTTAGTTATAGTTAAATTATTTATTAAATATAAAATATTAAAACATATTTTTATTATTCATTCAATTTTATTTTTTTAAATTGAAAATATCATTTTAAATTTCTGTTTAAATACAAAACTTTAAAACAATGGATTACAACTTTAGACATTGTAATCATACTATCAAATCCTATCTCTGAATATAGTAAGTTCCAATCATGAACCATGACATCTTATTCATATTTTTCAATGATAGTAAAATGTAATGCATAATTGCTTTGAAATTTGCATTAACTTAGGATTCCTTTTTTAATTCCATTTTTTCTTTCAATGTCACACTTTTCCAAAAAGGCTTTGAAATTAACGTTCGGTTTCCTTTCTTTTCAAAAGGATATATAAGTTTTGAAAATGATATTACCTTCGACTATCTTTTTCCATTCCATAGTTCAACAACTTTGAAAGTTACATTACATTGTACATTTCTCGAAGGATATACAATTGGGAAATTCACATTACCTTGGATTCTCGTTTCCATTTTAAAGTTGAAACAATCTATTTCATGGCTACAACCACTGACTCCCAAACCTGTTAATTCCTGGAATAATGGATTCCAATAAAATATAATTTAGATAAAAGAAAGATATCAAATATAATAAAAAATGGATTTAGGTAAGAATGTTTTAACTACTGAGATTACATCATGGACATGTTTGAGAATAACATTAGCGGCAATAATTGATTCCAATAAAATATAATTTAGATAAAAGAAAGATATTAAATATAATAAAAATGGATTTAGGTAAGGAATGTTTTAACTATTTTTTTTAGTTGGATATTCATGAGGTTACATCATGACATGTCTAAGAATAACATGTGAATAGGGAATTGAACTAATGACTTAACATGTAGGAGTGCCTTAACATCACATCAATTGAACTAGTCACTTAACATATAAGAGTGCCTTAATCAGTGTTTATCCAAGACCCCATGGACAAGGAATGCTTTAACATTACACTTCTTTAACAAACACTTTACTTCTCGGGAAGAATATTGTTTTGATGTGATATTTTCTTATAATGTTATTTTTATTAAAATTAATGTAAATTTATTTGTAACTTAAGTATTTAAAGGGATTAAGTTTCTCAACATGCTTTTTCTTAAATTGATTTGAAGTTTAATTTTGAAAACATTTTTTCTTTTAAGGATTTGATTTGTCTTAATATATGATCCACTTTTCAAGTTGCAAATCTTTCCTCAAATAGATTTGTAACTTCAATTTTAAAAAAATCTTCACCTTTAAGGGATTTGATCCCTCTTAATACATGATAGATCTAAAGTTAAAAATGGATTTACATTGATCCTTGTAAGTATCAACTCCATGTCCTACACGGAAGGAATTACACATCTCCCTCATATTGAGTAACACATCATTGATAAGTTGAAAATATAATTAAGAGCTATCTTAACTCATTAGGCAAGAGGGATTAAATCTCTCAATGTGAAATACATTCCTTATAGACATGAAGTTTATAGATATGGAGTTAAGATGAATATATGCTAGTTATCTATCTATCTACAACATGTTAACTACATGTTGAGCACACCAATAATTACACATCTCAATTGTACTAAACAACACACCATGAAAATGGTTCCATCTTAGTTTAGGATTTATCATGGTTTGCGAGGGATCCTCATTTTCTTCCATTTAAAAAAAAGTTTTCATTTCAAGAGACACTCAAGAGAGTTTAGTATTATTGGTGCCTAGTTCTCACCACAAATAATGAAGAGGAAGCATACAACTTATATTGGGGCCTTCTCCAACCTTTATCCCTTAAGGAAAACAAGATAATGGTTATAGGAGACTCCTCCAATCTCATTTCTCTTTTGAAAAAATTATGAAACCTTGAAAATATAAGGCTAAAGACACTACTTCAAAGGATTAGAGAATTGTGGCACGCGTTTTAGCACTTTGAAGCTATCCATATTTTAAGAAACAATAACTTAGAGGTGAACCATTTAGCTAATCAAGGGGTCAACTTAATCCAAGGAGAGAGAATATTAAACAAATCCAATTCTAAATGTTTAATTCCCTAATTAAATTGGATACCACTCCAAACAATGCACTATTAAGCATCGAGTAGATTAACACTTGGGGAATATTAAAACTAACTATATGGTTATTGGAAGACACATGTTTGCTTTTCCAAGTTGATTATATGTCAAGTTTCTACATTCATCCTACCCTTGTCAATGCATTTGACATCTTGTGCACTCGTCCACTCAGCAGATTGTACACCCCCCTCTTCCCCCCATGATTTCTAGATGCATCAATTATGGATCATAAGATTATATTGTATGAATGCTAAGGGAAGTAATCAGAGGCTCGTCTTGGTTAGAGATGCTTAGATATGAAAAAGGTTTGTCCCATGTAGGTGGGAGACTAGTATAGGGAAAATTCTAGCATAGAGGTTGATTAAGAGATTCGCCTGTCATATCCTCATGTTATCTTCACTGAGGGATTTTTATATATTTGATCTCTAACTTGTGAAGTGGGAACCAAGGACGATTGGCCCATGGCTTAATTCATTTCTCTTAGTGATTTAGAGTTGGATGATGGGGTTATATTGTTGTCTACCTCCATTTTTGGTGTTACTTGGGCTCTTCTAGAATTTTCCCTTTTTGAATTGAGAAATTCCACCCTTGTTGGGCCCTCTCAGTGGAAATATGACTATGCTTTCTCCGAGTCATGGCCTAGAATCTCCTTTGGTTGGTCATGTTTCAAGTAGGTATTTTGTTTTTCACACCCTTCTTTTTATTCAATTTCTTTTCTTTTTCAAATACAAGCTACTTGAGAATATTGCAGGATGTAGGAAGAAGAGGAGGATCGGGCATTTTCCATTTTAAGGCTTAAGATTCAATATAGTCAGTTAGTATCTACCCTCTCAGAGGCCATAGAGAAACTCATTGATCACAAATATCATTTGAACAAAATTTATGATGAGATGGGGTACATCATAACTCAAATGGAAGAAATAAAAATGCATCTCTCCATCCATCAAGGAGCAACCATCATACTTCTCTCTTATCCAATTAAATGAATATGAAGATTCTAGAGCTTCTTAGTCTTAATGAACTTGCAACCCGAGACTTGGATAATATGGAAAACTATGACTCAATTGCCAAATATTCCAAGATGTGTTAGGTATCCCATGAATTGTAATTTTTGTCTCTTTTTAGGAACATTATGGAGGATACATATATAGAGCCTTAAGAAATTTTTGAGTTGTATATAGGAAGAAATTCTGAGTCATGATTGGCTTGGTTTGAATCACATTCACTCACAATGCATATAAAGCTAAATTTTAATCTTT
>APFE030241918.1:45677-72369 GCA_000404065.3 Pinus taeda
TTTTTTACCCTCTCCCTTAAAATAAGGTGGGCTATTTGAGGTGACTTGTAAAAATGTACTATGATACAAAATATTTGCCCACTAAAAATTTAAAACCCCTTAATTTCGCCAAAGGGCGAACATTCGCCCCTAAAATAACCCCTAGTCTCATGGAATGTATAAAAATCAATGGTAAGATCAAATAAAAGGCTCTGATGAAAAATGGCATGTGTTGAATGTCCAAATGTCTTGATGTTGCAACAAACTAAAAGAAATAGTGCGATAATAGAATATCTAACTAGAAGATTCTAGAGGAAATCAAATGTAATGGCCATTGATGCTAGAGTAGTATTTGGATGTCTAACTTTGGCATGGAATACAAAAACAACAATTGTGGATAACTTCTTTATTATAAAATATCCCCCTTTTCCTAAATCAATGTTATTGGATCTTCTAAAGGAGGAGTCATATCTAATGTCCATGGGCCACATTTCCTAACTTAAAATCTTGATTTTTTGTTGAGCCTTCGAAGTATCCTCCCCCTATTTTCTCATAAAAAATGGATTCTAAGGGTAATTTTAATCTCATCACTGACCTTGATTTGAAAATAAAAAATGAAGGTTCCATGTATCGTTTTTCAAGCTAGTTTATATCTTTTAGGCAATGAACCATGATTGCAAAAGCACATAAAGTAAGTTAAATTTTGCATATTGTTAATAGTTAAAATGGACAATAAGTAGCCCCAAAACACAACAAATTGATGACCAAGTTCACCCCTCTTGGGCTATGTCTCTCAGTCCAACTTCTAATGGTGGTCCTTTATATTATATGCTAAAATGTTCAAATACATCAACATACAATGCTCAACTTGCAAAAATAACACTGCAAATGCATCCAAAATGCCCAAAAACCCTTGTGTAGACTCTTCTTGGGCATAAAAAAGATGAAAAATGGCCAAGATAGGCCTGAGCCTTCTTCAAATTGTCTACAAAAACTCTCTACAAACTTCCCTGCTCAACAAAATCTGGCAACAAGCAAACTTTGCAATGTGTTGGTATGTCGCTCTATTAGAATCTTGGAGGTTACAGGTTCAACCCGCAATTAGTGGTGGAGGTTGTGGTTTTATCATTATATTATATATGTGTGTGTGTGTGTGTGTGTGTGTGTGTGCTGTGTCATAGATCATATATATAATTATACTAATATATATATTATATTAATATATATATATTTAATATATATTATATTATATATATTATATAGAGATATTTTATATATAGATATCGATATATATATATATATATATATATAATATATATATATATAGATAGATAGATAGATAGATAGATATATGAGTTGAATATCTCCCAAGCTCCATGCTCTTGGTTCCTTGATACCACATGGCCTTGGGCCATGGGAGCGAGTGATACACCATGCACCCCATCCCTTGGTCCTACTCCACCGGTGACATGCAGCAGCCAACGATCATCGTCGTGATCCTTTTGCACCTTCTGCTATAGCTTCATGTCCTTCACAAGCTGTCACATTGGTTCAATGTGACCAGTGGCTAGGTCGATCAGGCACACTTGTCGGTTTGGCCCTTCCCCCAACAATTCCAATAGTATAATTTGCATATAACCCATCGAACTTTGTTTAACAAGCCATACGGTTGGCCCAACATTTGAGTGGTAAGTTTGTTTGTCAGAGGTCATTGGTTCGAGTCTTGCAGAGGTTCAATCTGGTCCATAGAATTTTTTTTACAAGCCATAGAGGGACACATGACTCCCTCTGATTGGGCCACGTGGCACAATGGGATTGGCTCAATTTCAACCAATCAAAATCACCCATTTGTTGCCTCCTACACATACCATATGTGAGTTCCTGATTGATCCCACACTGCTTGGTCATCTCATGATGTCAGAAACATATCAGCGTATAGGTTACCGCATAGCATACATACATTGCACAATCAACCTTGCAAGTTGACTTTTTATAATTTGCCAAAATTTTCAGAACGCGATAACTTCCTCATATAGTGTTTTATTGAGGTGATTCAAGTGTCGTTGGAATCAGAACAACAATATCTACGATTTGCCTCTAGTTTTAGGAGATTTTGAGCACTTTCAGTTTTGAGCATATTTTTGATCCTCTGAATCATTCCTCACAACTAGAAGTTTCTGGACCACCAAAAGTATGTGTTTATTCAACAAGTAAGTGAGGGTACAACTCCCTCACTTTCTTGATCTCTATCCATGTTGCTTTACTTAGATTGGTACCTTTGAGCCCCATTCAAAGATACTCCACATTGCCTCTACATGAATTCCTTATCTTCCTACCAAGAATGAGTCTTCTTGCAACTCATTTAAATATTCAAGAGAAAAATATTCTATCGATGGAATCTAAATATTCTCTTCTTGATCATCAATCAAAGGAGGCTCATACAATCTCAAGTTTTCCAAATTCACAAGAGAATAAATTTGCATGTAAGGTGGTAAATCTAATCAGAAAGCATTGTTACAATATTTTGCAATATTTTGAAAGGACCATATTTGAATGGCTTGATATTTTTACCTTCATCTTGTAGTCTTTCCTTGTTGATGTACAACCAAAATTGATATCCCACTAGGAAATCATGATCAACCCGATGCTTATCATGTCTTGCTTTGTACTTGGCTTTGTTTTTCTCCAACTATTCATGTACCCTTTACAATAATTGAATTTGTTCAATGAAATTATTGGCTTTTTCCACATCACTATGACCATCTACTGCAATAACATTTCAAAGATGAAATCCAAAGGAGACTTTAACAAATATCCCAAAAAACCTTCAAATGGAGATACTTGTGTAGATGAATGCTTGGCACAATTGTAGGCATGATGGATGTAATGCAAATGATCATCAAAAAGTTTAGGATGCTTACCACAATATCCTCAAAGATGCATTATTGTTATTTCACTAATTTTTTTTAGCCGTTAGTTATTTGGATGAAATGTTGTGCTCTTCTTCAATTTTGTGGCCATGAGTTCCCATAAACATGACCAAAACTCCCTGATAAACCAAGAATATTGATCATAAATAGTCAAAGTAGGTAACCCAAAATGAACTTATACATTTTGGAAGAACATATTCGTGGTCTATTCAACTGTAACCCGTTTATTACATGGCATCAAGACACACATTTTTCTTAAATGATCCACTACAACATATAAATAATCATGACCTTTCCTAGACATTGGTAATCCCCCAACAAAATCCATATAAATACTTTCCCAAGGATAAGAAGGGATATGAAATGGAGTGTAAAAACCTAATCTCCTATTTCTTGGCTTGCTAGTAGTAGACATAGAAGATCTTTTTACATACCTTGATACAATTCCATTCATGCAAAGGCTAATAACAATACCTATAAATTTGAGCAATTGTTTTGCCTACACCAAAGTGACTGACAATAAGAGAAGCGTGAGCTTCCCTTATGACATTGACTCTTTCACCCCGTGGAACACATAACTTGCCAATATGATACAACAAATTATTATGAACATGATAATCTAACTCTTCAACATGAATGCCTTGACTCAAAGTTGCATAAACATCTTTAAAATATTCATCTTGAGCATACTATTCAATATAGCTTTCATGCATGATTGCGTTATGATTAAGAATAATAGATGCATTAACAATAGGCCTTAATAACATATATACAACTTTGTTGTATATACCTTTCTTATACCTTATTACCAAATGAAATTGTTGTAGGAATCCTATCCATCTAAAATATCTAGCTTGTTGTAGCTTAGTTTGCGTTTGTAAATATTGCAAATGTTGGTGGCCAATATGAATAATCATTTACCCATAAAATAATTCTTCCATTTCTTCATGCTTTGTGCCAAAGCATACAACTATTTATCATAAGTTGCATATTTAGTTACTGCATTGGTAAAGGTTTCAAAATGATAACATATTGGCTTACCATTTTGCATCAAAACTACTCTAGTAACACATTCGCTTGGATCAGTTTGAATTTCAAATGGTTGCTTAAGATTTGGAAGTGCTAGAACTGGTGTTGTACTAATTTTATCTTTCAAAGTGTCGAAGGATTTCTACTATTTTCCTTCCCACTAAAAGACCTCCTTCCCACTTGTCAAAGCATGTAATGGTGTTGCAATGAATGAGAGGTTAGAGATGAAGTTTCTACAATATTGGGCTGCTCCAAAAAAGCTCTCAACTTCTGTTACATTGTTGGGTTTAGGAAAATTCACAATAACATCAACTTTGGAGGGATCAATCTTCAATTCACCCCCTCCTAAAATATGACCCAAATAAACCAAAGAGGTTTTCCAAAACTCACATTTATACATCTTCAATACAAATTTTCTTCTTTTAAGAGATCTAGAATTTGCTTCACATGCTTGACATGCTCTTCATGAGTCTTACTGGAAATCTGAAAATCGTCTAAGTAAAATATGAAAAAATCATCAAGGAATGGTCGCAATACATCATTCATAACTCTCATGAATGTGGTGGGTGCATTACAAAACCCAACCGACATAACTAACCATTCAAATAAACCTCGTTTTGTCTTCAAAGCAATTTTTGAAATATCATCCTCAACAATCCTTACCTGATGATAACCGGTTCTCAAATCTAACTTAGTAAAATAAACAAATTCATTTAAATGATCTATCAAATCATCAATGAGAGGAAGAGGATAGTGATTCTTTACTGTGATTTTGTTCGAAGCTTAGAAATCCACACCCGTGTGCCATGTACCATCTTTATTTGGAACCAAAATAATAGGAGACCCACAAGGAGATGTACTAATTTGATGACCACTTTTTCTAGCATATCTTAAATTTGTTTCTTAATTTCTGCATTCTCCAAAACTAACATTATATAAATTCCTATAATTAGAAGTGGTGCATCTTGCTACAATTGAATCTCATGTTGGTTTCTTGTTTTTGGAGGTAACCCTTCAGGTTCTTGAAACATCTTGTCATAAGTGTTAACAACTTCAATAAATTCATGTTTAGGTTTAGAATCACATCATGTGAAAGCTTTAGATTCAACTGTATCTTTAGCTTTAACCATCAACAACACAAAATTGTTACTAGCATTTACAAGCCTTTTCATCTGGCCAACATTAATAAGTGATAAGTTCATCTTCTTGCTATGTGCTCTAACAATATACTCAACTTCATCTATGAAAAGATGATATTTATTCTCATGATGAAAGAATAAGTATTTTTGGTCATTAAAGTATGGACTCCCTAAAACAATCCCACAAATATGAAGTGGTACAACATCATGCTCTACCTCATCTATAAAATTAGCAGTGATGGCCAATTTGAGTTTACATTTTCTTATCACTTGTAATTTGGCATCATCACATACCCAACCCAAAGGCTAAGGTTTTTCATGAGGTATAGTTCCTAAATTATTTTTCTTGATAATTTCTTTAGAGATAAGATTGACTTAGGATCCACTATCAAATAATGTATCAACCTTTGTATGTTTTGTAATGATCGTGACATGGAAAAGATCACTTCTTTCTTTATCATTTTGGGATTCAATAGGCTTACTAGAAGAACTAGTCCTTGGATTATGTTGTAGCAACTACAACCACCCTCCAAAATTTTTCCTTGCACCCAATTTCAGAGCCTCCCTTGAGAGCTTCACTTAATGACTGCACTCACTCAGGTTCACTCCATGAGCTCGTGTGAGTCTTTGCACCCACCTTGCTTGATCATTTCACCCAAGTTTTTGCTTGTTGATGTCAAAGTCATGCTTGCGACCATGTTCTAGTTATACTCAAAGTCTTCGCTTCATGTGTACTTGTGTTATTTATGAAAACATCTATCACACTCACACACGAAGTCACATTCACTGTCGCACAAGTTTCATCACAGTCAACCAATGATCAATCACAAGTGTCGTGATTATCACTTACACCATCGATCATTCATGTTGAACATGTGTTTTTGGATGGTTTGAGTCATCTCATTATCAAGTCATTTAAGTGTGCATTTGCAAGATCACATATGCATCTTTCTCTCCTTCACACACTTAGTCACTTTGTTGAAGTTTTAATGACAGGATTCCCCTCTGACAGTCATACCATCACCTCGCCATCGTCTTGATCGACTATCACCCAGAACAACGCAGAAGCACCAAGCAAGCCATTTCAAGTTGCATTGTCCTCAAGAAAGTCAATCAACCTTCATGTTGGTCAACTAGACAGTTTGACCTGACAACCACTCCAGGACTGAATCCCCTCAAAAATTGCACAAAGGTTGCAGAACTTGGCTAATCAACTAATTGAGAAAATTGTGGAGAAAGGATGGACAAACACCCAATGCCTGTCCTTGTCTCCCTTAGAAAATTGGAAAGTTTTTCTAGTCATCCCTCTCGACAGTTGACCAGTTGCTCACCCAGAAAATTGTGCAATTTTTCGGACTCCATAACAGGGTGATCCCTTGAATTTTGGCAGGTCCAACACCATCAACATTTCTAGCACTAAAGGAGGGCTAGATGACAAGCTAAGTCCTCACATCTATTTTGAATCTTTGCATATCCATCATGACTAACTACATAGTTTCCATTCCGGAGTGTATGTCTTATGGAAATGACTTTGAAATCTCGGAAGAGATCTTGGATAACTTGTCACAGAAAACATATGATGGTGGAGGCTATGTAGCCTTGGTTAGGAATGTGGTTGGCGTTGTAGGCTCATGTGAAAAACATGGAATATTTGAAGAGTACATGAGCTGTGTGATGTTCATCTACATGCTTCGAGGGAACCCGATGCAATGGTGTGGCACGTTACCTGAAAAATCTATTCGTTTTCTTTCTCATCTAGTCGTAGAGATAGATCGTGCTTTCAATCACTTTAACCATAAAGCACTCGACAAAGAAATTATGGAATTACGAAAATCACCTGATGAATCCGTTGAACAATTTCACACTCTTTCGTAATCTTGCATGCTGATTTCTTGAAGATGAAATAGATTGGAAATTTCTCAATGGAAGATTTGAGTATATTATTCACATATCCAAAAATCCACCATTCTTGAAATCACTCAAACCACACCCAACACACTTCGGTGATGGAGCTGCGTAATCACAGATAGACACAGTTATTTTCACAAGTGACTTTCCACCTTCACCTCGTCAAACATCTCCACCACCGTAGAGTGATGTGGGAGAACATGCACACACATATGTTGAACTATCACATCCTCCCACCCCACTTGATCTTGATGTATGTGTAGATTTGGCTTGCAAGCCTGTTAGTTGTCACATGGATTCATTCCCTCAACCTTCGTCCCTATGTTTTGTTGATCCTCTAGATTTTATTATCTTGTGCTCTTCTGTTTCGGACTCCTCACCTACTGTGAACGAGGATCAAGTTGTTGATGGAGTTGGTACTATGTAGCTACCCTGTGCCATCATTCATGACGAGTGTGTATGAGAATCTAAAGAATAACACATGGTGAAGGATGAATCTGTTCCATCTGCGCCTTACCCACTCCATCATGACATCCCTTGTGATTTTCCCACTATTGATTTCCCTTGTGAAAACTCATTTTTAGATGTTTCTAGTTATGATCGTTCACAGGACATGTTGGATGTCTGTCTTTCATTACATTGTGGAGAGGACACATCTTCACCTAAAAATCCATCCAATCTATCATTTATCATTTCTGAAAACATAAAGGGTGAACATCCTTACTTCTCATCTACCCCTCTACACGATTCATCAAATCATGAGGATGTCGACGAACATCCTGGATTTTCTGATCTTGGTTGTCGTGATCTCTCTACTTCTTCATCTGATCACGATGCTAATTCAATCATTATTAATCAGTCTAAGCCGCTAGTCTACGATGATGTATCTGTCGATGAAGTCAAAATCCCACAGACTGTCGAGGTAGTTCAACCCGAGCTGATGGTTATCTCAGATCCTCACTATCATTAGGTTAGTTTCTCTTATGATTGGGAAATTGTTGAAACACGCGAGGCTCCTCATCACTCTCTTCTTTGCATTCATGATCAATCCAACACTCAAATTTCACTGCCTCCACTCGAACTACACAATCCCATCGCTAATGCATTGGAGGAATCTTACATGGCAAGCACACTTGCACAACGTAAGTGGTATACCTTTATCAAGTCTGCTTTCATGTCACAGTCAAGAGAATTGTTAAGATTAGGTATGTTCTATGCTAGAGCAATTTATTTAAATTTTCACAGTTAGCAATCACATCAGCATTACGATAATCTGTAGATAGAACATAAATACAAAATGCAGAAGACAAGCCAACACAAGAGGACACAAGATATGGCGCGAGCCAGGGACAAACCCCACAATGTGTGGGGAAACCCTTTGATCATATCTTCTTTTATCTTCAAAGTTCAACAGAGAGAGAGAGAGAGAGAGAGAGAGAGAGAGAGAGAGAGAGAGAGTATACATTTACAATAGAATTCAACACTTTGACTTATCTAGATCTAAGCATAGATCATCTCCTATAACGATGAGATTAGTTGAAGACATTATGCTTCAACTGATACTCAATGTGACTCCTTCACCTATCATCATTCTGCATCTCGTCCATTTGCTATACCTTACAGTGTACTGCACCACGCTGCACTAATCATGATAGTCATCCTGCTTCACGCTGCCCATGCTTATGATTGCACTCATCATGGTGTTGTCCATGGTCCATGTATCATTGTGTTATCCATGCACATTAAATCATAGTTGTGTCCTTATGATAATACTCTCTTCTTCCTGCATGGATATTTATAGCCATAACCTGCATATATGAGCATAGGTCAGAATATATGAGTCTACATATACCGTACATCACTGTCCATATATATATATACATCATGTAACTTGAATCACCCCAACATATATATATTGTTTCTCATCATCCAGCATTTATGTTACAACTCAATGACCAGCATTTTCATGCATCATAAATATGACTATGTTCATAATGACCCATATCTCTCTGCATTCCATTCATCAGAAATATAATTGCATCCACAATGAATACGACCTGTATTTTTGCATTCCATGCATTATAAAGATAATTGCATGAATATGATCCATATATCGATAGGGTCATCCACATAGATTTCCTTTGATGTGTATTGCTATCTACATATGACTATAGCTAGGTTTATCCATGCGGCTTCATATACCTGCTCCCAATTTCTGTTCCGCATTCCTTCCAGTATATACCTATAGCGAGTATAATCACTATGGTGATAACCATGTTGAGATTGTGCAGTCTTTGATAAGTTGCAGATCATTGATTGTGTATTAGGGTGTATTTGATCCCATCGACTTCTATCAATGATGGTATTGGTATAGATCCGCTCCGAAGTTTTTTTCCCACTTTACTGGACCCCATTGATCTAGCTGTTGACATGAGTCGAGCTTCTGTTTCAAATGGCGCTGCAGCATGTATCAGATTGCATAAGGAAAATACAAACTTTCCTGTATCCCGATGTGTTTGTGGGTGGACGCCTGTTTCTGTATAAAATAGCAAAACCTAATATATGGAATGGAGCTTGAGATTTGATTGTGTTTGGAGTTTTGTATAGCATCCATGGTAGATGGAATGAAGAGCCTTTCCTTGCTACGTATAGGCTTCTCCTCCATGGTTGTGATTAGATTTAGAGCAAGCATATCAGAATTGTGAACAGTATAGATCATCTGTGAATTTGTGACTGCATTGGATGAGTCTTCATTGACTGTGTTGAAAGAGTCTCCTTGTCCCTATGTTGGATCAACATACGATGGCTATGGCATCATCAAACTAGGGCAGCGTATTCCTTTTGTGACTCTCCTTCTCAAACCCCAAGATGTGGAGAGGAGATCACATCAATAATACACATCCAAAATGAAAACAAATCCTCATCTATTTATACCAAAATGAGGATGATGAATAGACACGTTGGTTGGGCTTCTAGAGCCTACATAAGCGCTGGTCGGCTTGATAATAATTATATAAATAAAATAAATTAATATCTCCATAAATACTTATCAGAATCGGATGATCTTTGGATCAATCCTACACCTCTCGATGAGAGGGATCCAATAAAAATATCATCTGCCATAAATAAGCTGACCCACGTGGAGTTTGGCCCTAGTTGCCAATTTAACACTCCCTCTCAACTAGGGAGAACTCCATCCGGTGATCCATATGACCAATTGTACTATCTCGGCCACTAGTGACTTGCACTACTCTGCCTAGCTCTGCTCAGCTCTGCTGGCTCTCCTCTTCTTTGCTCATCTTAGCTCAGCTCAGCTCTGCTCAGCTCAGCTAGCTTTTCTCTGCTCTGCCCAGCTCAGCTCTGCTAGCTCTGCTCAGCTCAGTTGGTTTTGCTCTGCTCTACTCAGCTCAGCTCTGCTAGCTCTGCTCTACTGGCTTTGCTCTGCTCTGCTCATCTCCGCTGAACTATGAAGAAGAAGAAATGATAGAGGATGTATCATACTGACTCAAAGTCAGTCTCAGAGTATGTACCACTGGTCCTAGACCAGTCTCAACCAACCCGAAGTCAGCGTCATAGTGAGTACAACTACATTGCTCCTAAACCAGTATCATCCTCCACTGACTCAAAGTCAGTCTCAAAGTGCATACCACTAGTCCTAGACCAGTCTCAGCCAACCCGAAGTCAGCTTCATAGTAAGTATCACTCCTACCATTGGTCCCAGACCAGTATCGTAGTCTCAGAGAGTGTACCACTGGTCCCAGACCAGTCTTAACCAACCCGAAGTCAGTGTCATAGTATGTACCACTCTGACATGTCCCAGACGAGTACTGCACTGACAGAAAGTCAGTCTCAGAGTGTGTACCACTGGACCTAGACCAGTCTCAACCAACCTGAAGTCAGCGTCATAGTATGGTACAAGTCCTACCACTGGTCCCAGATCAATGGAGGTCATCCTAGCGTAGGGAGTACGGTAGATACAATGATGCGTCCATCGGTACTACTATTGTCCCTAACTTCATTTCCCTACTCATTGATAAGATGAGAGGTACTTCCCATGAGTCTTAGACTGCATGGGTAGGATGCCTAGATAGGAGAACTAATCAATCCTGTCCTCACAGGGGAACACGTCAATCCTGCATCAATCAGAGTGCGTACCACTGGTCCCAGACCAGTCTCAGCTGACCCCAAGTCAGCTTCATAGTAAGTACCACTCCTACCACTGGTCCCAGACCAGTATCACAGTTTCAGAGAGTGTATCACTGGTCCCAGACCAGTCTCAACCGACCCGAAGTTAACATCATAGTATGGTACAACTCCTACTACAATCGCCATGGAGAACACATCAATCCTGGTTGCCATGGAGAACACATCAATCCAGGCCTCACAGGAGAACTAATCATCCTGCTACACAAGAGAGCGAATCATCTTATTCCACAAGAGAGCGAATCATCTTATTCCACAAGAGAGAGAATCATCTTATTCCACAAGAGAGCGAATCATCTTGTTCCAGTGCGCACCAACCAGGAGAGGGTGAGTCACCCTATGGTCGTATGTTTCTCCAGTAATAATCGCAAGCCCTCAGATCTCCTAGAGCTCAATGAATGCAAGATGCAGGACCCTTGTACAAGGGTTTCTTGCCGACTCCAAGTCATTTGGGAAAATCACAGATTAGATCTTTCCTCGGGGCTTTGACAAGGTGTATCAACATGTACATCATCTTAATGCGATGGAGCCTCCTTGCTCATCAACTTGCCATATCCCAGATGATGTCTATCTGCTGGAGCAATTGTCAAATAAGAGATTCCTCAATAATTGAATACCACCTCTAGTTGTCATAGAGAATCACAGTGGTATTCATCATGTGTACAAACAGCTCACTGCAGAGCTTCAACAACCAGACTGCCTCACAGAAGGCCATACTATCAATAATGTATTCTGCCTTGGTGGTTCTTAGAGTCACCGACTTCTGCTTCCTGCTCATCCAGGATATCGAGGCAGTTTGCAAAGAGAAACAACATTGAGAAGTGCTCTAGTGATCCTCCATACTGCCTGCCCACTCATCATTTGAATAATCATGAGGTTTCATATTTCCGGTAGTGTATCTCAATTCATGAGAGATTGTGCCCTGAAGATACCTTAGAAGATTCTTGGCACCAATCTAGTGAGGCTCAACCAAATATGATCTCACCATGCTAACTGCAACACAGATGTCCAGACGGAGGTTCTCCAAGAACATCAACGCGAATGAGTTTATGAAACTCCGAGGCATTTCCCAAATCTGGTCTGACATCATTACCATATAAATTCTGAAAGTTAAGATCCTCGAGGCAGTCACAAGCTTGCAGCTTATCTTCTCACATTCAGAATCCAACTCCCTCTGTCTCCTATAAATGAGAGGATCCGCACCTGTCAGACTTAGGTGTTGGTACGAGAGGTTTACCATCCACAACCTTCGAGTAATGGTTTGGATTGGTTTCACTCCTAGTGAATCTCTGCTGCATTAGACAGCTATCAATCCTCTCATACTATGCTCAAGGTGATTTTTCTTCAAGCCATAGAGGGCTTTCTTCCACCTGTATACATGAGATTCCCTGATCATTATTCTCAAACTCCTCGAGTTGTTCCAAGACTGTGGACTTGTTGCATGAGGGGAATGGTCCCCTTTTAATATTTTCCTTCGGTACATTTCAAACATGTACCTTCATGCTCCTTTTTGAATTCAAGCATCCTAGTCACCATCTGACTCACAGACCTCTGGTGCTAAGTCAAAGGAAACGCAGTGGACTTCCTGCAACTTGATACAACCCTAAACTCAAAAACATATTTGAAAAATCTATTTTCAAACACGTACCTTTCCATCGATAAGTGCCATCCTGTAATCTTTGACTTCCATTTCCAAGATGGACATCAGGTTCTTCTTGCGATCAGGTACATAAAAGAGATTCTAGGGTTCCTTGCTTTCGAGGAAGAGTCGACCATTTCCTTGATGACCTGCATTACTAGTCATTCCTTTGATCATTGAAGATGTCCCAGGAATGATTGTTTTCTTCATCAAGAGATGTGTCTCTGCCATTCGGACACTCCTTCACATAACGGCTGAACTTATTTCAATAAGGCATCCGCCTTTCCTTCTACCCTTAGATTCGAACTTCCCAATGAAGTGATCTTTAGATGGGTCATCAGAAACTTCCGCTACGCCATCCTGATAGCATTCTCTGCTTCGATTTCACCCTAGGTGAATTATGAGGAACGCATTGATCCTTCTGTCTTTTCCCAACTGCCTTTGGTGATTTCTCTTTCACTCTTGCTTGGGCATTGTCTTCACCTCTGCTCTGATACCATGTTAAGATTAGGTATGTTCTATGCTAGAGAAATTTATTTAAGTTTTTACAGTTAGCAATCACATCAGCATTATGATAATCTGCAGATAGAACATAAATATAAAACGCAGAAGACAAGCCAAGACAAGAGGACACAAGATATGGCGCGATCCAGAGACAAACCCCACAATGTGTGGGGAAACCCTTTGATCAAATCTTCTTTTATCTTCAAAGTTCATCAGAGAGAGAGAGAGAGTACATTTACAATAGAAGTCAACACTTTGACTTATCTAGATCTAAGCATAGATCATCTCCTATAACGATGAGATCAGTTGAAGACATTTTGCTTCAATTGATACTCAAGGTGACTCCTTCACCTATCATCATTCTACATCTCGTCCATTTGTTATACCTTACAGTGTACTGCACCACGCTGCACTAATCATGATAGTCATCCTGCTTCATGTTGCCCATGCTTATGATTGCACTCATCATGGTGTTGTCCATGGTCCATGTATCATTGTGCTATCCATGCACATTAAATCATAGTTGTGTCCTTATGATAATACGCTCTTGTGCCTGCATGGATATTTATAGTCATAACCTGCATATATATACCTTGCCATGTATATATGTTGTACTACCAATTTTCCTGCGTATATGAGCATAGGTCAGAATATATGAGTCTACATATACCGTATATCACTGTCCATATATATATACATCATGTAACTTGAATCACCCCAACATATATATATTTCTGCTCATCATCCAGCATTTATGTTACAACTCAATGACCAACATTTTCATTCATCATAAATATGACTATGTTCATAATGACCCATATCTCTCTGCGTTCCATTCATCAGAAATATAATTGCATCCACAATGAATACGACTCGTATTTTTGCATTCCATGCATTATAAAGATAATTGAATGAATATGATCCATATATCAATAGGGCCGTCCACATAGATTTCCTTTGATGTGTATTGCTATCTGCATATGTCTGTAGCTAGGTTTATCCATGCGGCTTCATATACCTGCTCCCAAGTTCTGTTCCTCATTCCTTCCAGTATATACCTGTAGCGAGTATAATCACTGTGGTGATAACCATGTTGAGATTGTGCAGTCTTTGATAAGTTGCAGATCATTGATTGTGTATTTGATCCCATCGACTTCTATCAATGATGGTATTGGTACAGATCCGCTCCGAAGTTTTTTTCCCGCTTTACCTAACCCCATTGATCTAGCTCTTGACATGATTTGAGCTTCTGTTTCAAATGGCGCTGCAGCATGTATTAGATTGCATAAGGAAAATACAAACTTTCATGTATCCCGATGTGTTTGTGGGTAGACGCCTGTTTTTGTATAAAACAGCAAAACTTGATATATGGAATGGAGCTTGAGATTTGATTGCATTTGGAGTTTTGTATAGCATCCATGGTAGACAGAATGAATGGCCTTTCCTTGCTGCGTATAGGCTTCTCCTCCATGGTTGTGATTAGATTTAGAGCAAGCATATCAGACTTGTGAACAGTGTAGATCATCTATGAATTTGTGACTGCATTGGATGAGTCTTCATTGACTGCGTTGAAAGAGTCTCCTTGTCCCTATGTTGGATCAGCATACGATGGCTAGGGCATCATCAAACTAGGGCAACATATTCCTTTTGTGACTCTCCTTCTCAAAACCCAAGACGTGGAGAGGAGATCACATCAAGAATACACATCCGAAATGATAAGAAATCCTCATCTATTTATACCAAAACGAGGATGATGAATAGACATGTCGGTTGGGCTTCTAGAGCCTACATAAGCGCTGGTCGGCTTGATAATAATTATATAAACAAAATAAATTCATATCTCCATAAATACTTATCGGAATCAGATGATATTTGGATCAATCCTACACTTCTCGATGAGAGGGATCCAATAAAAATATCAGTTTCCATAAATAAGTCGACCCACTTGGAGTTTGGCCCTAGTTGCCAATTTAACAAGAATGCATACACTCAACATCTACACACAATGTAGCACAACACCATGGCAAGTCAACAGAGTGCATGTCATGCGATTTCACTCATTTTTGTTATGTGGATGCTTGTAATCTTGGGGTATGTACATATTCATCATTATATCTTTCATGCTTGCTGGTTTGCGTAATTGCAATGTTCACGAACCATGCCTTCACCAACATGGGTCAACCAATGCACTAATGGTTGCATTGGAAGTATCACTTCATGTGAGATGACCCATGCAGAGTTAGCTTAGGAGTAGTAGTATTTGCTTTGAGTTGTTTTCTTGCATGCATGTTTGCTTCTTTATTTGTGTGTTTGCTTGCTTGCTTGTTTGTTTTCTTATTCGCTTTACATATGCATTTTCTTCTACTTCTTGCTTTACGTTTTGGTTTGTTTTCTTGTTTATGTCTGTAGGTTAGTTTTGCATGGACCATGTGCGACTCTTAAAACAAGCTAGGTGAAGTACATGATGACATGTACAACTATCAATACTTGGTTATCTGTCTTCTTGCCTCTTATGTAAAAACTTGTTGCCTTCAGTCCATGGTATAACGATGGAAAATACATACATAGTGCAAGAGAAGCTTGGTCCACACACGTACTCGGTGCAATCACTTGACGAGAGGGTTGAAAACCTTCCTGTCAATGACCAAGATCTCAAGCATTATTTACAGTAGGTTGGTTTGCGCCCCGTTCCATGTACACAATTTGCTTGCTATTTGTTGTTTTCATTTTGTTTGAATTGCTTACTATCTTTGTTCTTATTTGGTTTGCTCTGCTTACTATTTTTTTTACGTTTGTTTTGTTTACTTGATACCTTACTATTTTTGTTTCTGGAAATAAGTGCTGCCAACTACTGCGTTCTAGCTTTTGAATAGGGTATGTGGATGAGATTTGAAGAAACTTGTGACACTACAGCACTTGGCCAATCTTTATATGTCTTCTCTGTGCTTGGTTATAACCTTCGGCTGATGAAGTCTTGACAAAAAATATGATTCGTCTGCGAGGGATGTTTTGGTCCAATCATGAACCTGTGTCCACACTAGGAAGCCCCATGCTTGCACTCAACCTTATACTCTTTGTGTTGAAGCTCATCTAACTAGTAGAAATAGAGGGGGAAATCTAAACGAGCAAACCTATGTCAAAGGTCTTACATACTTCTCTAAAGGAACAACCTCTTATGTTGTCAATAAGTTGGGATCCCTCTTCTACCCAAAAGATAAATAAGTTCCTAACCATGGTCCTCTTAAAAAATACGAAGGCGAAAGAAGAGAAAGGCTTCCTGCACAGAGAGGTGAAGCATGCAACTCCATTGGGGCACTGACCAAGCTCACTGGCAGTAGAGCAATGTGTGTGTTCCTGTGTGACTCTGACGGGGTACTGTCCAGGCCTGCTAATAGTAGAGCAACACTAGAGATGAAAACTTATACTCTGAAAATCTTCAACTCACGAGCTAAACTACCCTTCTCGAATTTGAACACTGTGATCAAGCTGAACTTTTGATTGTGTTTGACCGAGTTGGCAAAAGGTGAATCATGTATGTTCATGAGGTAAGTGGGGAAGTTAGACTAACCCTCACAGTGATCCAATACACCTTGAAAGTCCAAGGCCCTATGTTATCAATGAACCAAAACAAAGAAGCTGGAGTTCTATGCGTATGTCGCCAAATGTTGTAGCGGCTACAACCACACTTCAAAATTATGGCTTGCACCCAATTTCGAAGCCTCCCTTGAGAGTTTCACTTGATGACTGCACACACTTGAGTTCACTCCATGAGCTCATGTGAGTCTTCACACCCACCTTGCTTGATCATCACCCAAGTTTTTCCATGTTGATGTCAAAGTCATGCTTGCTACCATGTTCTGGTTATACTCAAAGTCTTCCCTTCGTGTGTACTTGTTGTGTTCATTATGAAAACATCTATCGCACTCACACATGGAGTCACATTCAGTGTCGTGCAAGCATCATCACGGTCAACCAATGATCAATCACAAGTGTTGCACTTGTCACTTACACCATCGGTCAGTCATGTTGAGCATGTGTGCCTGGATGGTTTGAGTCATCTCGTCATTCAGTCATGTAAGTGTGTGTTTGCATGATCACATATGCATTTTTTTCTTATTCACACACTTAGTCACTTTGTTGAAGTTTTGAAGACCAGATTCCCCTCTGATTGTCGGAGCATCACCCCTCCATCGACTCGATCGACTGTCACCCAAAATAGTGCAGAAGTACCAAGCAAGCCATTTCAAGTTGTGATGTCCGCAACAAAATCAATCAACCTTCATGTTGTTCAACCAGAGAGTTTGACCCAACATCGTCCCTGGGACTGACTCCCCTAAAAAATTGCGCAGAGGCTATAGACCTTTCCCACTCCGCTGTCTAAGAAAATTGTGTAGAAAGAATGGACAGAAACCTAGTGCCCATCCCTATCACCCTAAAAAAAATTCACAGTTTTTCCAGCCAACCCTCCTGACAGTCGACTAACTACTCGCCTAGAAAATTGTGCAATTTTCATGAGCAATTCATTTGCTGGCCAGAAGTCTACTCAGCTCATAAACTGTGTAGAGGTGACTAGTCAGCCAACCTCCCAACATTAACACATTGTTTCCCACCAGCATATCCCGACAGCCAACCAACAGTTCCCCCTAGGAATTGGGGAATTTTTGTTGCCAAGCTCCAACAATTGACTACCAGTTCCCTACAGGAACTGGGCAGTTTTTGCTACCTAGCTCCCAATAGTTGATTGATAGTTCCCCTCAGGAATTTCCCATTCTTTTCTACTAGTGACCCAACAACTGACTACCAATTCCCATCAGGAATTGCGCAGCTTTTGTTGCCAAGTTTCTGTTGCTCGCTCATTCAGGAAATTGTGCAAATATTTCCGGCCCTGCCTTTCTGTAGCCCAGACTATTCCTCTAAAAAACTACACAGTTTTGTTCTCCAGCTGAGCCAGACCCTGAAAATAGTCACTATTGATCCAGATTTCTCATCTTCATCACCTATTGACTACTGCGCAATTTTCATCAGCAGTGCCTAGAGCCTCCATCCTACCTCACAACCTTGTCACCTCTCTCGGTCACATACATTTGAAATCATCATCCATCATTGTAGACTAGGAGGTTTATGGATTTGATGTCATCTCATCATGAGTGACTGCAGACATATGTACACAAAAAAACATGGTGTGATGATGGATAGGATGAACAAAGGGAGCACATGCAAAAGGACAGGTTCACCAATGGATGAATAGATGATTTGTGCAAAGATATATGCTCGCAAATGGATGATCATGAAAATATGTGTTCACAGATGGACATATGAGAAAACAGGCAATATGTGTTCATGAAAAGAATGGACGAATGGATGAACATGCACTTTTGTGAACAGATGAACCTGTCAAGCTTACCAACATACAAGGAAGGAGCAATGCATGAATAAAACATCAAGAAAACCAATGACTATCGAAGACTCCACATACTTTTCCATGTGGAGGTGAAGCTGTGACACACCATGAGGACATCCATCACCTAGCAGCACTGCAACTCGACATGCACACCAACAGCAACATGAATGTACCAACATTGTCATCTCAAGTCATGCCATGAGTCATGCAGTCAACATCTATACTGTGGGCCATACTTTCAATCAATGTAATGTAACATGGAATTCCAAGAGACCCACTGTTGTGGAGGTAAATCCCCTCTACGGACAGAGGCGATCCCTACTAGCCCAAATGGGGTCTAGCAACAATCAAACAACACTAACACGCGAGTTCCTAATTGCAAATAAAAGAGCAATGATGAAGGCCTACCTAGATTCCAACGCTAGTACTTGTAGAAGAGTTATCACTCCCGTTCCTTTACTCTGGCTGGTCACAATCCTCACGATCCCCGTGAACGGACACCTGCACATGCAAAGAACAACACAAATACAAGCATAAAATCCAATAGATGCAACTATATATTAGTCAGAAAGGGTATAACTCAGTCATCATTATAAAGACAATAGGAGTGGAACCATAATGATAGTCGTATATTATTATTGATAAACAAAGAAGAATACAACCATAGTTCTGACATCAAATACTCCTTTGGCTAGGTGATCAGCAGCGCATGCCTTGCAAAGCTTGTTTGGAATGGGGAACAAGCCTCTCTCTCCTTTGTGACTTGGACAAGAATCTCCTCACTTTAGATTTAGCCTTATGGGAATGAAGAAGGCTTCTTGTAGCATGAGCTTAGCAATTCTCAGACTTTGGGACTTAGAATTTGGAACTTGGAGACTACTAGAACTAGCTTGTCAAAGGCAAAAGGACAAGCTTTTATAGATAGAGGGGAAGGAGTTAGGATTTTCCACAATATTCATGGAGTTGGATTTATCACTAAGAAGCTTCCATGAGAGGTGGAGAACTACTTCCTTCATATGGAGATTCGAAGCTAAACTGACCCAACTCAATATAGATTCAGTTCATGAGTGGGTTAAGAAGAACCTTCGTAAGTTTGTTTGTTAAAAACTTTACCCAACTGGGCTGGCGCGAGTGCGACTCTGAGACGGAGCACCAGCTGGCGCGCCCTCTTTGGAGGATTTCCCCCATTGGCACGAGTGATACACAGTGAAACCGCACCAATGGAAAAAGGGCTATTTTTATGGGTATTTTGCAGAAGGTGTCTTCAAGGCATATGAAGTTCATGTCTAGGGGAATACAATGCAAGTGTTTCCAGGTCATGTCACTTCTCACAGGTCCCGGAGTGAGTCCTCCAATATGTGGGAGAAGGGGTAACAAGGACGGTGACAAATTACTGTGTAACAGATGCCCCCTAAAGCATGAGGCTCGAGAGAGAGAGAGAGGGGTGAAATGCTTTACAAGAACATGGCCAACCGAAAACACTGCTGCCAGAGAACCTGCAAGGAGAGGTACAACTGATATCTCAAGTACATGATGTATGTGGTATGGACATAGCCATCCATAGCATAGTACATAAAAATCTGGATCCAAGGTATGGACGCAACCATCCAGTAAGGATCGACAAATAGACTCAGGCATGGTCGCAGCCATCCAATGAATGAGTCATGTAATAATCATAATAATCCACAAAATCACAACCTGGATCCCAATAGAAAAAATCCAGGGTCTTGCGCTCCATCTCGACCCGAACAAAGCACAAATTCAAGCATGCAAATATGGGAGTCGAAGTTGAACATGCAAGAACATCGTCTGATTACCAGTCAATGATGAAAATTGTTAACAGACGTGAGAGGTACCACCAATAATGACAATGGTCCTCCAGGTACTATAGGTACAATCTATGGTGTGTGAATCAGGGAGCCGGTGTCGAACACCCGTAGAATCATTTGATCGGAGGCCAATGATGAAAACCTCACGTTGAACACGAAGAACCTGCCATTGAGGCATGCAGGCTCCAAGGCACCTGAAGGGAGTCTCTCAGTCAACTTCCTGGATAATGAGCTGAAGTCGACAGGAAGTGACCTTGATCGAAGGTGGGCCATAATGTTTCCCACATCATCGACGTGAGACCGAGAAGGATAAAAATGTTTGTGAATCAAGATTATGTAGGTATTGGAGGGACGTTGAATATTCTGTAGAGGTCAACTTCTCTTGAACATTATGGCAGCACGACAGTAGACTTGGTAGTATTTGACATCAAATGATCAGAGATCATGATGACAAGGCAACGAGCAGATGAGAGGTCAAACACGATAACCCAAACCCACAGAGGCAAGTGTAAAAACAAGATGAGATGTCCCCACCCAGACACGAATGCAAACAAGTGCCATGTTCAAGAGCGACATACTGCCGACACAACAATAATTGTGGCTCCATTTTCCTCACCATTTCTGGCGAGTACCTCGGTTATTTTTTGATGACAAGCTTGACGGGGATAGCATATGCTTGAAAGGCATCATTTCGACAGAATCCGATGTCATTAAGTGTTTAACGAGTCTGACAAAGAAAGAACTCAGCGTCTTTTCATGTTTAGAGAGTTTGAAAAGACAGCAGAAAAGGAAACTCTAGGGGTGTCCTTTTTCGTAAAGTTGTGTCTCTCGACCCCGAAAACGTATAAAAAAATGCTCGAAAGAACCACCCAACCATTACAATTGAGGAGTACTTTTCATGATTAGTGACTTTGACCTGAAAACATAAAAAAGTGACTAAAATCACATCATTTCATAACCATTAACGAGCCTAAAACGACAAGGGCCCGGCAATCTTTTCGTCTTTACACAATCAGAAAAGAGTTGAAAGAAGACCTCCATTTTTATTCTCTTTAACGAGTCAAAAAGGGAAAAAAGGCTCGGCAATCTTTTCATATTTTACGAGTCAGAAAAGGGCTTAAAGGTGACTCGTCCTAGAGGAACGAGTGGTATAAAGGGTAGCAACTAGTTCCGACAATGGTGGAACTGCTCGAAACATGCAATGGTCAAGAGGCTGGCTAACAAAACCACTCATAACTGTGGTGCCTCAGAAAAGGTAAAACAACCAAGTGAAAGCATATGATCGGCCAAAGAGATGGTTGCGTTGGGATGAAAACTCCCAAGGCTCATATAACATAATTTAATGGATAAAGACAGCAATCACGAGATGTAAAATGGATATGGGTTCATTTTTACACAATCTTGACCCATGGAAAACTATGCTTGGATTTGGTTTCATGTTTACACAAGCTTGAAACGAAAAACTATGCTTGTTATAAGTTCGCATGCCCCCAACATAATGACGCAAAACGAGGTACATACCCCCCAAGCTTTATTGCATTCAACAAAGTGGATGGAATGAAGGTTCACTTTCGAGATCTTGGAAAGACTCGACTTGTATTTTATGAGATCTTAATTGAAAGACTCGATTTGGAAAGGGAGTTGTTTCATTTTTTAATGAGGTTGACACAGTAAAAGGACTATCTTCATAACCCTTGTTTCATTTTTTAACGAGATTGACACAAGATCAGGAACTATGCTCGACCATACCGAGTTTCATTTTTTAAGGAGCTTGACATAGGAAAGCGAACTATGCTCCACCAGACCTAGTTTCATTTTTTTAAGGAGCTTGACTTAGGAAAGTGAACTATGCTCCGAACAAACTTCATCATAATGAACAAGAAGCCATTGCTTCCAACAGTGCCACTCCCGGTGGAAGGCTAACATCTTGGAAGTCAGGACCCAATGCCCCCAGGACACTATGCACGATGGTGGCATCACTGGATACAAGCACGAGATAAGTAGCCACATAGTTGACCTACGGTGGGGCAGATACAACCGGTGGATAAAAACCAGGAGGGGATGACAACTACGCAAGGGGCACCGGGGGACTAAAGAATGATAATTGATCTATAGTCATGATCCTTCCATCATGTGGAAAGCAAACCACATGGAAAAGTGAAGAGACAAGGGCCCCCATGGCATAAACATAGTCACGACCAAGGAAAAGACTGAAATCTAAAGCACCTTGGGTAACTAGTACGTCAATATAGACGGTTTTTCCTCCCAAAGTAATAGGGAACTTTGGAAGGATCCCTAATGGTTGACTAGTTCCTCCGTCAAACACCAACAGATTCTGAGCGACCGGCACAAGCTGTGGGGAGCCCAAAGCTTTCCAAGTAGTGTAAGACATGAGAGTGACAGATGCACCCTCATCCAAGACAGTGCCAGGTACTGTCGTATCATAGGCATGTACTGTAATCTGGAAAGGCACATGGGATGGAAGGCAGAAAGTAGTCAGGTGACTCCAGTCGAAGGAAACGACTGAACTACTCAGTGGGGGAGTTGTATGATTGCCCCCTTCCTCTACAGGAACAGAAGAAGGACTCTCGGGATCAGCTAGGATAGGAGAGTCGTTTTCGGACTCAGGAGAATCTAATGAGACAAGAAGGACATAAGCATGACGCTCCTTCGAAACAGAGTGATCGACGGGTGGTGAACCTGAGTCGACACTCTTTACGACCAATGGTTGGTCTGGTACAGGCTTAGCATAGCCAAGTTCAGAAAGAGGAGGATGGACAAGAGAAGAATCTAAGTCAATCTCTTTGTCGACAGGGAGAGGATCTGAAGAGAGCCTCTGATAACCAACGAGGAGTTGGGGTGAAGAAGTTGTAAGACTTTCCAAAACAACGGAAGCTTTATCCATGAGCAGATAAAGGTGAAGGAGATGGTTGCCTTCACATAGTCTACAGGGGAATCGAATCTTCCCTTTCTTCTTACCATTGCCAGTTGATAGGGTAGCATCTCCATGAGCTCTAGAGGGCAATGAGGGGCAGGCTAGATCGTGAGACCATACTTCTAAGATCTTAGGAATGCCAGGACAATCACGAAGAAGATGGTCATCCTTGCACTGTTTACAAGGAAACTTGGCCTTCCGCAGTGGAGCAAAAGGTAGCCTAACCTGAGATGTACTTGGAGCAGTAGCTACACTTTTAGCCTCTCGCTTATGAGACTTCTTCTTCTTCGTCTTCTTCTTCTTCTTCTTAGCCACTTGGTTACTTGAATCTAGAATTTCACAAGGCAAAGTAGAAGATGAGGATGTAGAAACAGGCGAAGAAGGGGAGAGGTCCACCTTGGAATCAACATGATGTTGTTCGGGTGGAGGAATTGATTGACCAGTAGTTGAGACAATAGGGATCACAAAGGTTGAGAACAACCAAATAGGAAAACCAACAGTTAACCCAATAAGGGACAACGTTGCCATGTAAGGAGCACCAACATTCCCAGAAGGAGGAAAATGACCAAGATTCCCGTCAGAGGGGATTCTTGGGTTGGTGAACTCTTGAAAAGTTGCCATCAAAGACTGAAAATCACAAACGGGGCTGAAAATGAGTCAAGACACACAGTCAAACAACCAACAAATAGAATCTAATAGGGCATGTGATCGCGGGCGAATAAATTTTAAGACACAAGGACATAACATGACCTTTTCATCTTTAAAGAGTCGAGAAAAGGACAAAAAGATGACTCTAGTCACCTTCGAATATTTAATGAGCCCGAAGTGGCAAGTGCTTAGATGAGCCTTTTCTCTTAGGGAGTCTAAAAAGGATCAAAAGTGACTACTATAGAGAACTAGGAAAAAGGTTTACCAGACAATCCATAAAACTCCATATACACCTTGGCAATCGTATGAAAACCAAGGACTTTTCGTACGGTAATCAATCTTCCCGAATGTTGTGTTCGGTGTGTTACGGGTCATAAGGCAGCAGACATGGCTTCCTATGGATAAAGGATGATAACCTAGTGGGGTATCCCCATATACTTGACGGTACGTGGGAGCACAAGTCCGTATTAGACCCCAATTGAGTCAGAAAAGGAGGAATCACCCAACCTTGACTGGAAACAATAGTGACTAGGTTTAACGACATCGAAGCACGTCTCTAGCCTAGACCTCTAAATAGTGTGCGTTATGTTCCAATGTGTTTTTAGATTCATTTAGTTCATTTTAAAGTTGATCTTGAATTATGTTTCAGTTTTCAGGCCTTACCGTATGTAATATCTCAAAATTCCCTAAATGCAAACTATATGCCAAAATATGTCATTTCATTCGATGAATGCTAGTTACGAGAGGGTTTGAGAGCTTTCACGCAAACGAAACGATCAGAAAACAACAAAGCACTTCCCTAATGCAGCTAATGGAAGTTAACAAACTTTTCTTTAAGATCACTAATCACTAATCAAAACGAAAAGCTTCTAATTCTCATTAACTAATACAAAGCAAAAGAGATTTTTCCTTTTTGTTGATGGAAAAATGCACTAAACAACTTTGATAAATGAAAACAAACAAATTCTAATCAATACAAGCACATTCAGTTCCCTAAATCATAAATCGAACTTCCAAAGAACAAGAAAAATCCCAAAGAGACCAATGAGCTGTGTAATCTAGGCTCAAAGTGAGACAAAGAGGAATTCAAGTGAAAATGAAGCAAGTTACTCAAATAACGCAATGAAATGATTAACAACCACTAAATAAGTGCAAGGGAGCAATCAAAAATTTGACTGGACCAATAGAAGACCAAAACTCCTAAGGAAGCCTCGACACAAAAAGCCACTAGATGCCCTAGGGCTAGAAATGTGAAATCGATAGAAAATGGCAAACACCCAAAGGGTAAAGGTAATCTATGCAATTGTAATCTATGCACAATTCATGCATATTCTAAAAATGAGAATTCTAATTATGCAAGTGTGATCTATGCAAGAGAATTCTCAAACACAAGATGATTCTAATGTAATCTAAGAACCAGTCAAGTGCAAATCAAGAAAATTGGGTGAGAGTTCCAAAGATCAAAAATTAAAAACACTTAAAGGCGATTAACACTCATACACAATTTAGCCCCCCTCGGTGAATGAGGGGGAATTTTTTTTGCAAAAAGAAGAGAAAAAAGATGCATAATTGTGAAAAGACTGAGACAAACCTCCAAGTAATGACCAAAGGAAATCAAATTAAGAAATTCTCAAAAGAGAGACACAAAACCAGTCAAACAAGACTCCAACACACTCAAGCAGTCAAAAAAAGGTATCTAGAACAAAAACCAAGCTCAGGAGGCTCAAAACCAAGCAAACTTCAAAAGTTCCCAAGCTTGGCGTGACTGTCAAGCTGCAACTAGCACCTTTTAGGAATTGGCACGGGTTTTCAATGTGCAACTAGCGCCAACTGGCACGACTATAATACTACAAAAGAGCGCCAGCTGAGTTTTCTATGGAAAAAAAAAAAACGAGCCAAAGCTAAGTCAATAGTACCCAGATACACCAAGGGACAAGAAGAAACACAGGGATTCAACCCAGAAAGCTAATCAAGCAGGAGAAACCAAGAAACAACCAAGAAACAAGGCAAGTTCCAAGCCATTCAGTTCGTAAACCAAACCAGAGATGGACTAAAGTGGCGTTGATCTACTTTGCTAATGCATAACAATAGCGTTTTGAAGGCTATCTGGCCATACTTCAAGCTCCATCTAAAGTTTACAAATCAAACAAAAAGACAAAACAAACAACAATACAAAAAGCCAACTCCCCAATGGAGTCGCCAAATTTTTGTGGAGGTAAATCCCCTCTGCGGACAGAGGCGATCCCTACTAGCCCAAATGGGGTCTAGCAACAATCAAACAATGCTAACACACAGGTTCCTAATTGCAAATGAAAGACCGATGATGAAGGCCTACCTGGATTCAATGCTAGTACTTGTAGAAGAGTCATCACTCCCATTCCTTTGCTCCGGCTGGTCACAATCCTCACGATCCCTGTGAACAGACACCTGCATATGCAAAGAACAACACAAATACAAGCATAAAATCCAATAGATGCAACTATATATTAGTCAGAAAGGATATAACTCAATCATCATTATAAAGACAATAAGAGTGGAACCATAATGA
>APFE030241918.1:72494-115847 GCA_000404065.3 Pinus taeda
TCTATTATTATTGATAAACAAAGAAGAATACAACCATAGTTCTGACGTCAAATCCTCCTTTGGCTGGGTGATCAGCAGTGCATGTTTTGAAAAGCTTGTTTGGAATGGGGAACAAGCCTCTCTCTCCTTGGTGACTTGGACAAGAATCTCCTCACTTTAGATTTAGCCTTATGGGAATGAAGAAGGCTTCTTGTAGCATGAGCTTAGCAATTCTCATACTCTGGGACTTAGAATTTGGAACTTGGAGACTACTAGAACTAGCTTGTCAAAGGCAAAAAGACAAGCTTTTATAGATAGAGGGGAAGGAGTTAGGATTTTCCACAATATTCATGGGGTTGGCTTTATCACTAAGAATCTTCCATGAGAGGTGGAGAACTACTTCCTTCCTATGGATATTCGAAGCCAAACTGACCGAACTCAATATAGATTCAGTTCATGAGTGGGTTAAGAAGAACCTTCGTAAGTTTGTTTGTTAAAAACTTTACCCAACTGGGCTGGTGCGAGTGTGACTCTAATATAGAGCGCCAGCTGGCGTGCCCTCTTTGGAGGATTTCCCCCATTGGCACGAGTAATACACAGTGAAACCACGCCAATGGAGAAAGGGCTATTTTTATGGGTATTTTGTAGAAGGTGTCTTCAAGGCATATGAATTTCATGTCTAGGGGAATACAATGCAAGTGTTTCCAGGTCATGTCACTTCTCACAGGTCCCGAAATGAGTCCTCCAAGATGTAGGAGAAGGGATAATAGGGACGGTGACAAATTACTGTGTAACACCCACTTGTTGTATGAAGAGTCATGTAAAGTTGAAAAGTCATGGAAGTCAAACAGTCATGATGGTAGTCGAACAACCACAAGGGTCAGTTTCACCCTTGGCTATAAATACCCGCTCATTTGTACATGTAATGGAATTTTCACCTCAGCACCTCCCACATATCCTTGAGAGTCTGTAATATTTTCTTTGAGGAGTAAGTGGTGGCTCCAATGCCCCACATGCGAGGTTAGTGATGTATGGTGTAATGATGTGTCTTGGAACTTTCTCTTAATTCAGAAGCCTGCTCACAGGACAACACGTTTTCACACATGTATTGTAACTGTTGTAAGACTAATATTTAACACTTGTAATGCATGTTGCTTTAACCCATGTTTAACACTTGAACTAATTCACTTGTTGTAATACATATATGTTAATGAAAATGTGTTGTATATGTTGTTAATGTTGTCTCGGCCATGTATACTACTCTACTGGACATTAGAAAGGCCTTTCACACAAAACTTTCTATAACAACCATTGTACTTGCACAGACTAAACACTGAGTATTATATGTGTTATCTTCCCTTGTGTGTTGTGACAGTTGCATCCTTGTGGACTGTTATGTTGAAATATGTGCATGTCATGTTGTGTTGTGTGTTCCTAGAAAAGTTGGGACTTCTCCCAATTGACTTGGGACTCACTCCCACCCTCTCCCTCTATGGTGAAACAACCATTTACACAAGAGACACTTAAAATCACCAGGCACGCAAACCTAACTTCTTGAAAGACAAAGAAAACGACTCCCCTTTGCTGATAAGAAAGAGTTGAGGCAAATCTTTAAGATAATGGAAACGGGCCATCATACCAAATGGGACTCCCACACAAAATGGTGTGAGGTCTAGTTGGGACTTCATACTGGGGTGATCCCCTGAATGTTGGTGGGTCCAGTATCATCAACATATTAGAATCTATACCTTTCATTCCCATGGATGTGATTTTGGTTTCATCACCTGAATCAAATCCTAGATCTTGTTTATTTGTAGCAATAGTCTTTTGTTTCCCCTTGTTATTGAACTTTTTTGCTCTCAATTATGGATGTAATTTCCAATAGTGGTCTTCATTATAGCCCATATTTTGAACAATGTTTACAGGAAATTTTATCTATCTCTTTATTGATTGTATCATTATTTTTTCCTTTGCCTTTAAACATCCCCTTTCTTTTGTCTCCATATTTGAAAGGTTTCTTGCTGGTCTCTTGAGGAACATTCTTGCCTCTTGATTCTAAATGAATTTCTTGAGCACATACTTCATATAGATTGGTGGTATTGAACATAAGTATACTATGTCTCAAATAACTATGTAATCCACCTATATACTTAATAAAAGTATCTTGTGAAGTCAAATCAACACCCAAGATTAAAGCTCTTCTTCTAAATTCTTTTGTGTAACTTTGGACACTCTAACTTTTAGCTTGTTTACAATTTTTCCAATCCATAATTTCTTTTTGCATGTAAGATAATGCATAAAATTTCCTTCTTAATGAAGCTATAAAATCAATCCAAGAATAGATAATTTTACCACTTTTCTTCATATATTCTTGAGTTTTTGCCTCCCACCAGATGAGAGTTACACCTTCCAAGAAAAGATAAGAAAGGTAGATCTTTGTGACATCATCATCAATCTTTTGAATCTTGCAAAAGACTTGAATTTGATGAACCAAATTATTCAACTTTCAACATTTACTTCGGCATTGTACATAGGTAATTCAAACTTGACATCAAGCTTAATCAAAGGAGACTTAGCATGTCCTTTTGGAGATGGAGAGGAGTAGGTCTATGTGATGAAGGAGGTGAGGATGGAGGTGTATATGGAGGTGAAGGACAAGGTGGAGGTGGAGGCTTGCTCCCATCACCACCATTGCCTTTTGGTTGTTTGGAACATTTTCCTTGTAACCTTGATTTCCTATCATTGTACACCACTTTCACCATCTCAATCATATCATAGAAGGAATTTCTAAAATCTTTCTCATCCTTATAAATCATCTTTGGTCCTTGTTCTTCCTCATGTGCCATGACTAGTGGAGTTTTTGGCCTCCTTGAACCTATTAGAGGGTTTGGTTCTTTAAGTACTCAACCTCTTTTCAATTCAGACCTTGTAATCAATAAAAAAAAAACACTTGAAAATTATGTCAAACCTTCATAAAAACCATGCTCTGATACCAAACTGATCTGAATTGAATAAATCAAGGCTTCATGTAATTTTTTGCAAGATAGTTTATGTCTTTTAGGAAATGGATCATGATTGGAAAAACTCACATGCTAAGATAAAATTTTCATATTTTTAACAATTAAAATGGATAATAAGTAGCATCAAAACACAACAAATTGATGATGTAATTCACCCCTCCCAGGCTATGTCTTTGGGTCCATCTTCCAATGGTGGCCCTTTATATTGTACTCTCAACTATTCAAATACATTGACATATAATGCTCAAATTATAAAAATAACACTTCCATTGTGTCCAGAATGCCCAAAAACCCTTATGTAGGTTGTTCTTTGGCTAAAAAAGGCTAAAACATCGCCAAGATAAATCTCCTTCAAACTATCTCCAAAAACTTTCTACAAACTACCCGGATCAGCAAAATATGGAAACAAATAGATTCCACAGTGTGTTTCTATGTTGCTCTGTTATAATCTTGAACTTCGTGGGTTCGAATTGCAATTAGTGGCAGAGGTTGTGGTTTTATTGTTATAAAAACGAATTTTTATTTTAATGTGGGTTGAAGCCCTCCTGAGCTTTGTGCCCTTGGTTCCTTTATACCACATGTCCTTGGGCCATGGGCACGGTTGGTACACCATGTGTACCAACCCCTGATCATACTCCATCAGTCACGTGCTACAACGAATGACCATGGTCGTTATCCTTCTGAATCTTCTGTCGTAGCTCCCTCTCCTTCGCGGGTGGTCATGTTAGTTCAATGTGACCTATGGATAAGTCAGTCGAGCATGCCTGCTGACCCAACCCTCCCCCCAAAAGTGCCACCAATATAATTTAAATATAACTTGCCAATACTTTTTTAACAAGTCATACATTTGGCCCAACAGTTGGGCAGTAAGTTTGTTGCTCATAGGTCATTGGTTTGAGTCTAGTAGAGGTTCAATCTGGTCCATAGAAAATTTTTGGCAAGACACAAAAGGACACATGACCTTCCTCTATTGTACCATGTAGCATCCTATAATTGGTTCACATGGTGTAATGACATTGGCCTAATTTCAACAAATTTCCCCATGCACATGCCATGTTCCAGTTCTTGATTGGTCCCGTACTACTTGGCCATCATGCTGGCGTCAAGAACACGTCAATGTACAAATTTCCATGTGGCATCCATACACTGCATAATCAACCCTGAATGTTGACCTTTTTACTATTTTTCAAAATATTCAGAACACAATAACTTCCTCATATGGTGTCAAATTGAGGCGATTCAAGAGTCATTGGAATCATAATGATGAGATCTATGATTTGGCACCAATTTTGGGATATTTTGAGCATATTTTTAATCCCCTACATCAAACCTTGCAAAGAATAAATGGGGATCTTGTTGGTTGGATTTTGAAAGTGGTGTATTCTCCTCTATCCTTGATTCAAATTTCATTGGTCTATAAACTATTAATGATATATATACCTAGAATAATAGGAGGGGCAAGATTAAATAAGTAGCCAACAATCTCAATAGATATTTGATTTTAGTATCCTTGATGATATCAAGGGTAATTCTAGAATCCTCTATCCTCCCTTTAGTTGGAACAAACCATTAACCCATATGTCTCTTTATGGATACCCTAAAAATTCCTACCAAGAGACCCTTTTTGCTTTGATAAGTTATGAATACTTCATCCGGACTCCTGGGAAACATCAACCATGAGTGGTAGTTAATCATGGCGCTTTGATGTATTGTTTTCAATAGTGATTTAAAATTTAAATCCCCATCTAAAAACTTGAAGCAAAAAATATCTTCAAATAACAATGAGATTTGGAAGCTCAAATGAGAGATATTCAACAACATATTATTGTTTAGGGTTGAATTGAAGAGCTAACCAACAAAATAAAAAAGTTTAGAAGAAACATCTCAACAAGAGGAAATTATATGGTGCCAAAATTATAGAATTCATTGGATTAAAGAAGGAGAGCATAAGACCAAATTGTTTCCATAAATCCATGATTCAAAGGAAATGTTCCAAGATAATTTCTCTCCTCAATAGCTCTCAAGGTATGAATCTAACTTCCCATCATGATATTGAGTAGGATTTAACCAATTTTTCCATCTCTCTCCTCAAAGAAGCTAAACTAGATCACTTGCATTCAATAACCAAGATAATCCAACACATCCCTAAATTCATCACTTATAATCACAATGCCAACCTTATTATACCCATCACCTTCCAATAAGTATACAATTATGTCATGAATTTCCCAACTAGAAAATCACTTGAACTACATGGTTTTAGATTTGAATTTTTCCATTATTGTTTGGAAACTATTAAAATTTATTTCTAAGTCTTATATCAAGGAATCCCATGCATCATCCACCCACCATTAATGCCACCTTCATTACTCTTGTTCGTAAAGAAGATAGTTCCATGGAATTCCCACCACCTTATCTACAATATCATCATAAGGGTCATCTCCTCTCATGTTAAATCATTCATTCCCCTTCTCACCTTGCTAGAGAAAACAAGCTACATGGAAGGATTTCAAATTTTGGATAGCATTACTTTGGCTCATGAGATATTCCACTTCATTAAGATTACCAAGTCCCCTAGAATGCTGATAAAACTTGTCATTTCTAACGCCTTTGAAAACATAGTTGATAATTCCTTCAATTCTTTTTCCTTGTTTTTCATTTTCACCCATCCCAGCTTCACCAGATACTTTCCATCATTTCTTGGACCCTTTCCATCCACTACGAAAACTATGTTGTTATCAACTTGGAGAAAGAGCTAATGATCTTTGAAGTAGAAGGGATGCGGGTGATAAACCCTTGGACCCTTATAAAGGACCTAGATTCACAGAACCTGTAGATGATAGGGATGATCCGAGAATGTTAGACCAGCTATACACACTAAAAACTGGTAAAGAGAGGATTATATAAATCCTACAGTGGGAGGATTTTTCAGCTGGAGGACTATTCAGAGCTCAAAAACTAGTTCGGAAGTCGTGTGGGATGCATGGAAGCAAGGGGGATATGAACTTGATACCAAACGTTACACGAAGATAGGTAGGATAAATAGGATAGGGGCATAGGTAAGTGACTATCCCAAATTCCATAGTATTGAGCTAGTGGACATCTTCTTAAACAAAGTAGATAGAGAAGAGAAGATCACAAGGTTCCATTACTAGATATCGTGTTACTCGCCACACTGGCAAGGTAGTGGAGGATGCACAACAACACGTTACGTGAATGGGGAGCTATAAAGCGAGTCATGAGAGAGAGGTTAAGTCAAGAAGAAGATTAGCCACAAAATAGAGTGAAATATAGAGGCAATTCAAATCCTAAGAAGCATTTAGAATTCTGCATAGAAAATTTGGAAAGGGAAAGGATTCTGAAAGAAACTTAGGTGCATGTATTATGCATACCCTAGGTACCATCCAGCAAGCTTAGTATGTGTAAGCGGAACTCCGTAAAAAAATGGTGGATTAGAATGCCATGGCTACCTAGTTCATCAACAACTTCTCATAGAGGGATGATGATGAATGCATGACTGAGACATTATATGCTATTAAAAGAATCTTGTTCACCCCACGACAATTATGGGAAGGTTTCTTTGATGAAAATTTCTTACAATATCTTTATGACATAGGTTGTCTAGAATATATGGCCTACGATAAGGTAGATGTAGAACCATATGAAGATGGTTTAGAAGGATTGAGACATCTGACCTTTCAGGAAACAAAAGGGGAAGGGGATATAAAAGAAAGTCCCACAGGAGAAGCCGCACACCTGCTACCAATAAGATTAAGAAAGAATAATATTGGAACAGAGGATAAATCCAAAATTGCATCTTTTGGGGACTATTAAGATGAACAAACAACAAAGGAGATCTTTGACCTATTGCAGGAATATAAAGATTTGTTCCCAGGATCGATAGCTAAGCTAAGATGGATAAAAGGGGACATGGGGGAGCTGAAGATTGTTCTAAAAATAGATGCCTATCTAGTGAAGCATGGGCTGTATAGGTTAAACCCCAAAGTGAAATAAAAGGTTAAGAGGGAGATCGACAAAATGCAAGAAGTTGGGATTATATTTTTGGTAGACGAAGATGAAAGGATTAGTTTGATAATCATATAGAACAAGAAATATGTGATAGAGATTAGGGTCTGTGTTGTTTATCGAAGTTTGAATAATGCATGTGTGCATGATCCCTCCCCAACACCCTTTAGGGATGAAGTCCTGGACAATGTAGCAAGCAATGAGGTATATTCATTCATATATGGATTCTTGGGCTATCATCAAGTTCAAATAAAAGAAGAAGACAAGAGTAAGACAATGCTCACCACCGAATGAGGATCATATTCATACCATGTAATGTCGTTCAGATTGAAGAACGGGTCTACTATCTTCTCAAGGATTGTTATAGCTACATTTCAAGACTATATTCATAAGTTCTAGGAAGTGTACATGGATGATTGGACATTATATAGTATGTTGAAGAAACACACAAACTTACTAAGGGTCATGTTTGAAAGATGTCGAAAATTGCAAATTTCCTTGAACCTAAAGAAGTGCATTTTTGTGGTTCCATTTGGAATGTTGCTGAGCCACATTATCTGCAAAGACAGAGTATGTGTAGACCCTACAAAGGTTACAAAAATCGTTAACATTGAACCACCACACGATGTAAAGAAACTGTGGTCCACTCTGGGCCATACAGGGTATTACCGGTAGTTTATCAGGAATTATGCATCAATCACAGCCCCGATGGAGAAGTTACCGAAAAGGATGGAAGCATTTTCTTATAAGGAGGACTGTTAAGCAGCATTGAATAAGTTGAAATAAAAACTTGTAAGTACTCCTATCCTTGTGTACCTAGATTGGAACAATACATTCCATGTACATATTGATATGTTAGGGATCACACTAGGAGTAGTATTGGCACAACTAGGTGAAAGAAATATGGATCACCCAATGTACTATGCCAATAGAAAACTGTCAAATGAAAAAAGAAACTATATGACAACAAAGAGGGAGAATTGGACATGGTTTACTCCCTGCAAAAATTCATGCATTACTTGTTGGGAGCACCATTTAAAATTTTCAAAGATAATTAAGTGTTAAATTATTTAGTCAACAAGCCAGTGTTAGAAGGCAGAATATGCCTTTGGTTTTTACTCTTCCATGAATTCACTTTTGATGTAGTCATCAAACCTGGAAGAATAAATGTAGGGTCAGATCATCTATCATGACTTGAGACTTGAGAGAATGAAGGGTCATTAGATGATTAGCTACTAGATGCCGAATTATTCAAAATAGAGCCAGTCCTGGATTACTTAGAAGAAATTTCTGGGCGATTAACAATAGGGCACTGCCTGGAGGGGTATACACCAACACAAAAGTGACATCTAGTAGTGAGGGCAGCGGACTATCAACTAATCGTAGGAGATCTCTAAAATATGGCCTAGATTAAGTCTTGAGACACTGCATACTTCGACATGAAAGGGAATATGTGCTCTGTGAATGTCACAGAAGCCACAAAAGCTCTTAGAGCTAAATATTTCCCTCTCCATTGGATAGTGCTCAGAATAAGATTTCCGACGATATGTCAAACTCCTGAAGTCGACCCTGGAATTAGAGGATATGACCTATTAAAGATGGGGGTTTTGTCACCTTTGAAAAGAGGAAAGAATAAAAAATCGACAATCGGAGGTCATGGAAACAACGAGGCAATCAGAGGCTTGGGGTAAGACCAGTGATGAATGATCGCTGATATCAAAAATCGACGATCAGCGGGTCCAGGGAATGATGAGGAAATCAGAGGTTTGGGGTAAAACTAGCAATCAATGACCGCCGATATCGCAAATTGGCGGTTCCAAGTAATGACAAGGCAATCAAAGGTTTGGGCTAAAATCAACAATCAACGATCGTCGATATCTCAAATCAGCGATTGGCGGGTCCAACGAACCACTCTTAAGAAGTTGCAGGAGGAATATGTCGATGGTTTTAAAATTATCGGAGGGACGAAAACAATTTAACAAAGGTTTGCAGTGAAAAACCAAGGGTAGGTGTACCCTTTCTCTCTCCTCTAGGGTGCCACGCGACAGAGCACTATGGGAGTCAATAAAGACATGGTGGCACTGATGTCACCATGATGTAGCAGTATAGAGGACGCGTGGCATGTTGATATGGCATTTTCAAGGTGCTATGGGGAAATATTCGAGTGACATGTGTCACCACTCAGGAAATGACGTGTGGCAGTGATGATGTCACTAATCAACAATCGATGATCAGTGAAACAAGACATCATTTCGTAGCAAAACCTCTAATTGTGTTCATGTGATAAAGGGGCTCTGAAAGGGGGTTGGTCAACGGTCACATAAAGAACCAAAGAACCAAGGGCTAAGCACAAAAGGTGGTCGGTGATTGGCAATCAACAAAACCTAAGAACGCATCACTCCAAGTTATGTCCCCGGGTGCAAGCTGTTGATAAGAAACCTTCGATATAAAGGTTGAGCCCTAGTTTAGAGCCCTCAGTGCTATGACGCATAAACATTGAAGGGGGCTAAACTGTAGGGGGGAAGGAGATCGACATTCGCAGTTTATAAAGTCTGTTCAGTTTTAAAGCCCCCTATCTATGAGATCTGATACGCTTGTATTAGTTGTTTCACAGGGCATGTGTGGCTCTGATAGTGTTCCGTAGGAATTTAAGGAGATGGATGAGTTGGTAGCAATGTTCAAAATTTGTTGTGCTCATCATGGGTGATCGCTCCCATTTCTTGTAAGAGAAGAAGAAAAAATATTAAGATCGAAAGCGACGTGGAACTAGCCGAGAGAGCATGAGGCCTAACATAATAGAAAATTGGTTGGACCAGAGGCCAACAAAGAGAGTGGCATGGACATATTTCTATAGGACCATCATTTCAGTTCACTTGTTAATTATGTTTTGTTGTTTTTTATTGATATTGTTATTTTTTTATTTTCCAAGAAAAGTATATTTCTGTTGTAATAATTGGATGTGATAGAGCCAACAAACTGAGACAGCTAGTCATGTAGGCAGCTAGAAGCTCTAGCCTGAGATATTTTGTAATTTCATGTTCTCCCTCTCCTTATAAAGGGAGGAAGAAACACTTAGAATAGGTACTGGATTCTAAATAATAACTACATGTTATTTATGAAACTATATGACTTCCAAATTTTCATCTTTCAGGCTATTAATGAAATGACATTGATTCCAACCTTTGAGTACTACAATATGTTACCTCTCTGTTAAATTCCATTATGTTCACATTTCCTCTTTGATTTCATGTAATTGTAGCTACCAAAAATATTTCATATGTTCTTATTGATTCATTTGTATTGACCTGTTAATGCACATGCATGTATGTATGTTTGGGATTATATCTTTAAAATTGCACTCCATGAATCATAGCACCCAATCCTCTTTCATCCATTATGTTTGTCTTTAACTCGGATAAGTATAGAATTCTTAATGTTTCAAGCTCTATATGATGAGGTATTCCATCACTTTCTCTTCTTTCATTACTCTGCAAAAGTTGATTAAACTGTAGGTCCTCGAATTACTCGGCCTCCACTAGTTTATACCTATATTCCTGTGAGTTGTATATGTGAAAGGATACTAGAAATACATGGTTCATGTCCTTGGATGAATGAATCAACCCATGTTTTTTATTGTATGTATACATTTACATATGTGTATAACATGTATATGATGTCTCCAGTTTCTTGAAAATCATATGAGACACATAAAATCTAGATGTTACTAAGCACTGGCTTTGTAAGCAATCTGAGGTTGTCTCTGGAGTGAAAACAAGTACAATATACTTTTTCTAGACAAAATTGGTCAAACAACCCACAGAAATCAACACAGGTCAAACGTGTTCAAATATGTCGAAATTCGACCTTCTTGTTGTTTCCTAGAATTTTGGTCAGCCTCAGTCAACAAGCCAAAATTCAACCTCATGAAGCTACCCAGAAGATTTAGTCAACCTACCCAGAATTCAATTAAATTGCCTAAGAACATGCCTAAAAGAATCTCGTTCAAACATTCAACTACTGTGGCCACACGTTCTAGGTAAGATATTGGTTTTAAATCTTCAGAAGTCTTCCTCCTTAACAAACATTTGTGAACAACAGAATAGATGTCATGATGATGATCCAAAACTGATGCCAAGTGAGGGAGGTCAAATGTGAATAGTGGTCAAAGGAGGTAGGTTTTGACCCCACCCATTCGCATGGTGGGGCCAACTTGACTTTCTAGAGCCTACATGAAATTATAAATAAATATATTTTTCTTTCTCTTAATTTTGGTTGACTTGTGTAGCTATGGAATATCAACCGCACCTACCCAAAAATCAATAAATGCCAAGGACAATGTTATTTACATGGAGAGGTGGATGTAACACTCCTTTGAAGAATAGTGATTAGGACTATGTGATACCTTGAAATTAATGCACTTGGTTTAGAAATGGAAACTAATGAATTGCGCACACCTTGCTTATAAATTATTTGACCTAATTACAATTGGTTGACTTTTTTGTTGATACTATTATTTTGTTGACATTGTTGTTAATATGTTTTGACGACTATGTTAATGTTTTTGATCAAGTATTTATGGTTGTCATGTGAGACAAGATTATTGAGCATGGTTTAAAACATGTTATACTTTGTTTGATTAATTACCATGATGACTTATAAAAATATGTTTAAATTATTTATAGAAATATGTAATATTATTGAAATAAAAATTATGTTTCCTAATATTAGCTAGCAAACATATGGTCTTTGCAAAACTAAATTTGTTCCACAAAGCTCAAAAAAATATATAGAAGACTTAAAATATATATAGAAGACTTAAGTGACATATACATTTCTTAATAATCACAAATACAGATACATAAATAATGAAACTCAATTTGGAGATCATTTTCCTTTAGGTTTATACTCTATAAGCCCTATTAAACTTAGAGAAACTTTTTAAAATCTTTAAAACCATATAAACTTATGATAAGTGCATAACAATATTACTATAAAAGTTGATAAAAGAAAAATAGTAATCATTCAATAATGCAGCATTAATAGTAATATGTCATGAGGTGAATAAAACAAACTTGGAGTGGAGTCATGAGTCAAATGCAAATGAAATTCAACAATAATTAATAAAAATCATGCCTCAAAAGATTTAGAGTAAAACAAACCTACTATTTTTGAATTTTGTACTTTAGTTTATAACCCAAACCTTTTTCAATTTACATCGCTCGTGAACATTATTTTATTAATTTTTTCAATAGTAAAACAATTTCAACATATACCAAGATTATACAACCACTTTTTAAAAGACAAAACCACTAAACCAAAATCAGTGACAAAACAAAAAGACAAAACCACTAAACTAAAATCAGTGACACGTACATAATAAAACCACAAACAGAACTAACGTGTTCTCACACCACTTTTGAAGGACAAAAAATTGTCGTTGTGTCCACCATAAAAGTTATTCCTTTATATTTTCATAGAAAATCATTAATGTCTTGGACAGCGCAAATATTTTCCCAACAAAATCTCATATTTCCCAACACAATGATCATGACAATTAGTCTAACCTCTCAGTTTAATGTTTAATAATTTGATATCATTAAGGGTTGAATAACAAAATAGAAGTCAAATAAAGTTTATAAAAAAACAAACTACTTCGCCGTGTCTATCTGCAATCTTACATCATCACTATGAAAGAAGATAAGAGTGCCAAAATTATCGTCCGTTGGAGCTGCTCCTCTTCCTTTTCTCCCATTATTAGTTTAGGTTGTTCCTACTGTGGTCTTTTGATTTGATTCTCCTCCTCAAGGATGACAAGGTTAGATGATGGGTCATTTGCTTCCTCATTCCATGCCTAAATGGTTTCCCTTTTTGTTATTGAGATTATAAGAACCTAAGTCAGAGACCCATTTACACATTGTTTCAAACTTTCTTTTAAAAATCTGGAGTGTGTATGGTGTCTTTTTGTGTTGTCTATGTCTTTTACAAGGCTTAAGCCTCTATGGTCTTTATTGGCCAATAGGTCTTAGTCATCTTAAACAATTTGGTTTCCCTTGTGTGAGAATGGATTAGGTTAGCGACCTAGCCCTTCACCTCTTCCAAGTTTGTGTCCTCTAATAATTTTTTTCTTTGTTCCTCAACTGTCTACTTCAATTCCTCCATCTATCTTTTAGCTTCCACTAAAAATTAGTTGAAATAATGTTTTCATTTTCCTCCTATGATTCTTTAGCAACTTCAAAAGGATGTATAGAATGCGTGGAGAAGGAGGTTTCCAAGACATGACCCTGTTTCTTCCTCCCTCCTCTAGTTTCCATTGCACCTCTTGCCACCCTATGTTGAGAATTAATAAACCACCCAATGATAACATCCAAACATGCCCTATCTATATCGCCACTGAGAAACTGTATAGGGCAAAGAGGAGAAAAGAAATATTTTTAGCGGGCTCACCCAACCTTGTTTGCTTCCACTTAGTTCCCTTATTTCCAACCTCTCTACTAGGACCTTAAATCTATTTGTGGTGTTTCCATCTTTTCGGATCACTAGTTTGTTGGATTTTTTTCCTACCCTCCTCTTTGTTGGTACCTTCATGGAGACTTCTTCATCTTGCTGATATTTAGATTTGTTTACAATGCTCTTTGAATTCATTGGGAAATCCAAGAATCAATGGCCTCGTTGATGACATTTTTGACATTTGATTGGTATGTGCTCATAGTCAGTGATCCAGGTTTTTTTGCTTATATATACACTAGAATTACATGTAACTGAGATTATTGAAAACCATGAAACATAAGCTTATAAAGGAAGAGTAGAAACATAATCATGCATGAGATCAAGACACATCGATTTGATTACGGAGTTCGTCCAATTCGGACTATCTCTAGGCCCAACTCAACAGTGGGGAGGCTTTCATTTATTAAGTGGCATGAAAAGAGAAGAAGTACAAGTATATTTTACCACCCTTATACCTCCAATCTGGAAGATAACTGACAAATGGATAGCCCAACTCTAGAAACAGATAGCATCATTGAAATCCTAGTGAAAAATCGTGCAGAAATGCCTGTCTGAACACCCAATTTTGATAAAAGGGCTTCTTGCACCTCTCGAAACTTTTAGATATTTGAGGCAAGGTTTTGGCCACCTGCCAAGAGCAAGTGCCACTGCTCTGCAATGGTATTCTGAGAAATCCTATAGTTGTTCTCTCCTTATCCTATGTAGATAGTCCATATAAATTCTGGTCAGCAGATTCCTTCATGAACCGGGCAGTTAACAAAATGATAAACATAGAAGCTAGGTTGTTTCAATACACATAGATTCTCAGTCCCAAAATAGTGCGCAGGTACAACCGTGTTAAACATAGTAAGAATACCAAAAAAATAGTCCCACGGATTATTTCCTACTTATCTTCTTAACTGCTCATTAATTCCTTGAATCGGTGGCTTAAACAACAAGAATCAGCACTTAACTCAAACCGACGACTTTAATAGACCTGACAGTGCTATGAACAGAGAACCATAATTCATCAGTGCCGATACACCATCGAAAATCGCAATTGGCTGGATCCAGGGGTAACACATATACAGGGCCCTATACTTCAGCGATGTGTGATATCGCATCACACTCCGCACTTGGTCGGGGCTGATTCTTCGATGTGCAATATGAGATTATTGCATCACATTCTGGTCTAGTCCAGGGGTCGATTCTAAAACACGCATGCTTTTTGATCTACGATATGTGATTATCGTATTGCACTCTGGTCTGTCTGGGGTCTAATTTTGAACCATGTCACTATGCAATCTGCGATATGTGATTATTGCATTGCACTTTGGTTCTGTCCGGGGGACGATTTTATAACATAAACCCTCTTTCGATTTGCAATTGTGATATCACAATTGCAACTTGGGGACTGTTGGGGCCAATCCTTTAACCATAGACCTCCTCCCTTTGTGATTAGCGAACTGCGGGAAAATGGTAGCATACCACTTGGTGCTTCCCCATTTGCTGAAGAGTTATGCCACATCATTTCCTCCTGCCACTTGTCTAAGTCAAGCATAAATTTTGACTTGCTCTAAATTCTTCATATGAACTCAGATTTGAGTTCTTTTCACACCATTGGAATCAGGTTGACGAGCACTTTGATGTGACTCAAAATTTGTAGAGATTCTGGCACTTGAATTTTTTTATCCTTTGCACCATGCCACTAGTACTTTTGAAGATGCTCCTGGATCAAACCTCCCCACTGAGAAGCTTTTGGTCATCCAAAAGCATTAAAATAATCTCTAATTGTTGTGTACATTATCTGCACCACAAGTGTCCTAACATGTCCATCCTTCCTTCTCCTTCACCTTTGTCCTTCAGAGCCATAAGTGATGAGCCGACACCTACATCCCCTACAAACATGTAGTACAATACTCTTGCAAATTACATGCTTTAATTCTATGACCGATAATGAGCAAATCATCCCATATTTTCCATGAGTTTATAACACATACTCTGTGGTCAAGTTTACATAGAAATAGAAACATTACCCCAACTATCAATACAAGTCCAAACATCACGGTTGCTACAACAAGTGTCAGAAAACACATCATCACTTTTACAGTGTAACACACAACACATGATTTTAAAAACAAGGCCAAACATCATTGTTGCTTCAACAAGTGATGAAAAACACATCATCACTTTTACAATTTAAACATGCAACACATGATTTAAAAACAAGGCCATGACATTCTACCACACCTAGAAAACCAATCTTTCACCTTCAAAGTGAATGGATCGCCTCCCTGTGGAGCATTTGTTGGTCAAACAGTTGTTTCACCTGGTTCGTGTACAGACACTTTGTCCTTGTGACGCTACTCTAGATGGAGCCTTTGACACGTGGCTCTTTGATGACCACCTCTGTCGCATTGAATACAATAAGTCTTCTTCCTCCATATCTACTTTACCTTCTTCTTCTTTGCCTGCCTTAGAGGGGGTCTTTCATGCCTCATCCTCTTTCCTGTTGCTATTCTTCTCCAGCACTCAGCAAACACATGGTTATGCAATCCACAAAAACTGCAAGTTTTTCAATGCCATGATTTTCATTCAATATTAATAATATGGTTGTAATCAAAATGAACATTATAATACCGAGACGTGCTATACCTTTCTTGTTTGTCTCTAGCACGATCATGGGAACAAGAGTTTGCCTTAGTGCTTTTTTAGCAATGCACACTGCCATAGGTTGATGGTGATGTATTCCCATCATCCTCTTTCCTCAATGGGTTCAACAATGTCATGGAGGCTCCTGACAAATTTGAGCATTGTCCCTCAATGTACTGAAACTTGCAAATCGAGGTTTTTTCTCAACCTCCAATGGCTGAGTTATTCCTTGGCCATTAACACCAAGTCCTTCTCCTTTGTACCTCGTCTTGGTAAGGAGTCCCATGCTTGTCCTATAATTGGTATCTCCACATTTCCAACAAAAATTGTATTATGTGAAGATGCAAATGAAGATAAATCAACATCTTTTACCTCCATGGTAGATTTGGAAAGAATTGGTGAGGACTTCTCATCATCTATCTTTGATGGTTCGCTGGTTGTTTTAGCGCATTCCCCAATCTTCTTCCTGACATACCCAAGTCTTGTATGTCGAGGTAATTTCGCTACTTTGATGGGGTTTATGATGTCCTGACCGTTAATGCGGAGGTCTTTCCCCTCATACCCCATTCTCTTTAACATTTTGGAGTTGATACCTATGGTATGTTCTTCAAAATCGGCGAAATCATTATCTGGAAAAATACACGGAGTCGAAGAATTTCTCTTTACCTCATGGGAGTTATGCTACAGCTTTTCCAAAGCCTCATCCTTATCTTGCAGCAGGTGTAGCAACCTCTATTTCTCCTCTTTCTCTTCCCGTAGTAGCCTCTTTAAATCGGCATTCTCTTCTTGAAGCCTCTGGTTAATCTCCTCATTTGAGGGATGAGAAGACGACAAAGGTGGTGAGTAAGATGCATAAGCATAAGAAGATGTGGGTGAAGCACCGCTCTTTTATCTTCCTTTCTCCTCCTCTCTTCTTTTCTCTTCTTGAAGTTTTTGATTAATCTCCTCATTTGAATGACGAGAAGACGAGGAAGCCAGTGAATAAGATGCATAAGCATCAGAAGATGTGGATGAAGCATCGCTTTTGGATCTTCATTTCTCCTCCTCTCTTCTTTTCTCATACGTACCATACATGATGTCCACCATTCGGGACATCCTCAGGAAGGCTTCGTGCATTTCTTTATCAGCAAAAGGCCACTTCTCTTCCCAACGCGCTTCAACATCTACCATGTCTCCTCTTCATAGTGCATATACATTAAAACTTGTTTCTGGTTAGCGTACTCATGTAGCTCGCATCAACTAAGACCTTCTCTGATACCACTTGATCCAGGATTTGTTTGCTTAGATACATCAAAATTACATGTAACTGAGCTTATTAAAAACCATGAAACATAATCTTATAAACGTAGAGTAGAAACATAATCATGCATGAGATCAAGACACAGAGATTTGATTACGGTATTCGTCCAATTCGGACTATGTCTCCAGGCTTGACTCAACCGTGGGGAGGCCTTCATCTATTAAGTGGCATGAAAAGAGAAGAAGTATAAGTAGATTTTACATAAACACCCTTATACCTCCAATTTGGAAGATAACTAACAAATGGAGAACCAACTCTAGAAACAGACAACATCACTAAAATCATGGAAAAAAATAGTGCAGAAACGACTCTCTGAATGCCCAATTCTAATGAAAGGGCTTCCTGCACCTCTCAAAACCTTCCAAGAGCAGGTGTCATTGCTCTGCAATGTTATTCTAAGAAATCTCACAAATTCTTTCTCCTTATCCTATGCCAATAGTCCATATAGATTCTAGTTGGTAGATTCCTTCATGAACCGAGAAATTAACAAAATGATAAACATAGAAGGTATGTTGTTTCAATACACAGAGATTCTTGGTCTCGGAATATTGCCCAGGTACAACCCTATTAAACATAGTAAAAATACCAAAAAAAAAGTTCCACAAACTATTTCCTGCTTATATTCTTAACCTCTCATTAATTCCCTAAACCAACGGCTTAAACAACGAGAATCAGCACTTAACCCCTTAAATTGACACCTTTAATAGACCTGACAGTGCTATGGATGGAGAACAGTAATTCATCCATGCTGATACACCATCGCAAATCACAATCAGTTGGAGCCAGGGTTAACACATATACGAGGGCCCTATACTTCAGCGATGTGCGATGTGTGATATCGCATCGCACTCCGCGCTTTCTCGGGGTCAATTCTTACTGTTGTCTTATGCAATGTGCGATATGCGATTATCGCATCGCACTCTGGTCTAGCCCAGGGGATGATTATAAAACATGCATGCTTTGCGATTTGCGATATCTGATTATCGCATCGCACTCTAGTCTGTATGGGGGCCGATTTTGAACCACACCACTATGTGATCTACGATATGCGATTATCGCATCACACTTTGGTTCTGTCTGGGGGCTGATTTTATACCACTAACCCTCCTTCTACCTGCGTTTGCGATATCGTAATCACAACCCAGGGACTGTTGGGGTTGATCCTTTAACCAGAGACCTCCACCCTTTGCGATCAGTGAATTATGGAGCCAATGGCATCCTACCACTTGGCACTTCCCCATTCGCTGAAGATCTTTTCCACGTCAGTTCCTCATGCCACCCATCCAAGTCAAACATAAACTTTGACTTCCTCTAACTTCTTCATATGAACTCGGATTTGAGTGTTGTTCACACTGTTGGAATCAGGGTGACAAGCTCTTTGATTTGACGCTAAGTTTGTAGAGATTTTGCCACTTTGAATTTTTGAGTCTTTGTACCATGCCACTAGTACTTTTGAAGATCCTCTTGGATCCACTCAATATCTTCGTATGAGATTGTTATCGAGTCTGGGAGGGCTCTGACTACATTCATATAAATCTAAATCCGAGCATATGAGGTGTAGTGGCCCAACTCTGTGACATTGAGATTTTCATCGAGCTTCCCAAAGTGTTTCCAACCCCTAGTAAGGTATCTTCATCCTAGAATTCTCACGGTAAGGAAGACATTTAGATCCAAATAAAGGCTTGTGCGAAATCCTCATTTTGTGGGGAAAACCATTCTTTATAGTACCTTGTATATATTTGACCAAGTTGAAAAATGATGGCCCTTCTTCAGATACTCTCTCATACTCTCGCATGGTCCTTTGTACTGGTGAAGATAATTATGAATAAACCCTTTGGCCCCACGTTTAGATCTATTTTCCCTTTGTCTCACCATCTTGTATTGATCCAAGTTGTTAAATTTGTCTCTAATGGTTTTATTCCCATGAAATTTCCTGAACTACATGCTTTATTCATATATTAAATATAGTTTCTAGTATGCAAGGATGTGATATCATACCTAGGGTTTATTACTACTTTCCCCAAACAATTATTCTATAGTTTCCTATATGCTCTCCTCTTAGTTGGTTCACGAGTGTATTAGGTTGCGGGTTTGTTTTACTCCTTCCCCATCCTTCCCATTTAATGTTCCTTTGGAGTTGGGCTACAAAATCCTTCAACTATAAATTCACATAACTTGGTCTACATCTTGATCTTACTCTTGCACTCCTCCATTGAATCATGGTTCCCTACCATTCTACACCCCTAATCTCAGCTTTTCCATAGTCCAAATAATTCATCTAATTTAGAAACCCTCATCTCAATCCACTAAATTCATTGCCCATCATCTTCCCCTGCTTTGTGATATGTTGTATTTGATTGTATCATCAAAAAATAAATTTAATTTATGGATTAAAAATAATTGAACATAGCTACCTTTCTATTACAAGCTTAAGTTGCATACACTTCATGTAAGGAAATAAAATCAAATGAAGCCTACATGAATTATAATTCCAAAAACAAAATTTACCTTCAAATTTATCCATTTTTGGGTACGTTTTCCATATTTGAGCCCCAAAAACTTAAATTTGAGGCATTTAATGCATTTCATTGAGCCTAAATATTTAATTACACCTACAATCAATCAAGTCTATTTTGAACCTAAATACTTTTAACTTTCTAAAAATGTAATTTATATTGTTGTTTCTTCCAAGTTGGGGATCTTGAAAATTCATAGGATTACCTTTCCCCCCTTTTTCTTACCAATAACTTCCCACTCAAATGAATGATTTGATGTACTTGGATGCTCTAGTAGACCTAATCATTTGAATGTCTTTGATACGATTGAATGGATTATTTCCTTTTCCAATTTTAAGTTCTCTATATTGTGTTTCCTTTTCATCCTCTAGTAAGGGATTTTCAATTGTAATAACTTGCATATAAGGGGTTGGTTGTTTTTGCATAATTTACTCGATTTCAATGTCGCATGCCTTAGGTGCAGGGATTGAAACCTTTGTTGATATTCTATGTTTTAAGTGGTTCACATCATATTTTATATTTTTCAATGAGTATATATTTGGTAGTCACTACAACCTATAGGTTTTTCATTTTTTCTAATTTCCCCTAGAGAGAAATTAACCCATGTGCAAGCATCCTTCAAATGGTCCCTTCCTTGAAAAACTTTTCATCTAAAATTCATATTTTATAATTAATTTCTTGGATCTACTAAAAAAATATCTCATTCTATAATTATTTTATACATCATACTCAAAATTAGGTCAATTCTACACCAATTCAAGCATAGTTAATGATTATGTTTTGGACTTGACTTATGCCAAAGTTACAAAATTCAAATCTATAGTACTTTCATTTCTTTTGAATATAAAAAAATGAGCAGAGAGATTTAATAAGGTCACTCACATTGAAATTTTTGTGATAGATATGGTACTTAGGCTGAAATCTTGAAACCATGATTTAACGAAATAGCCATATATAAAATTATATCATATTCAAAATTATGGAAATGGACAATAACTATCCTTTGAAGAAAAAAATTATTGAGTGATCTATGATTTGGATGGAATTAATCTATATACAAAAAGATATTAATGATAATCACTGATGAGTCCCCCATTTGGCATTCGTTTGATCATTAAAACACTCATTTTGTCTATATATGTCTTTCATCTTTTACCCTTGATTTCCTGTAACTCTTGCTATATATGCATATAGGTAACATGTGTATATTTTCTTAAGTAATTTACCTCTTTCGCTTAATTAATGATTAAAAGAATTGTTGTAGGAGTATTTTGATGTGTATAGCTAGATAGAAATGGATATATATAGATAGATATAAATATACTATAATGCATATAGATATAGATATAGATATAGATATGCTATGATTTTTACAGCATATTATGGCTTAAATACATCAAGATTCGGTCACTGATCGAAATTCAATGTTATTTTATATACAGTATGGTTTTTGGCCACATCCATCTCAACCATGTGTCTACAGGAAAGAATTCAGGATTTCCTTATGAAACGAAGGGACCACCACCATGAGTAAGTTCAAATGGAATTTAGGTGTACACACCACGTAGTTACATGAAGCAAACTCATGAAGACATTTGGACATGAAGGCATTTGGACAAGACCAAGTTGTGCATTGGCTTAAGTATATTCCATCTTATTGACCCAACTATTCATACACATGAATTTTCTATATAAAGGGTTTGTTATGATTTTTATGACCTCCTGTTCCAAAACGCACATGGTACCTTTGATACTCAAACTAGTTGTTGGTATCTTGGTCGGTTATGATCGAAGTTTGCACCCATGCTTAACTTGCACTGGTCACAGCGCACAATAAAAAAGTTTTGTTTACACTCAGGCTTAATTATGCACCGGCTCTCAAGCATCTACTGGGTTACACGACGCCGAGACTGATAACTGAGTGTTAAAAAAACTCTATTTATGTTATTTTTTAGTTTACTCGGCAAACCAATGTTGTAACTTGTTTAATTTTAGCACTTGTATAAATATGTGAAATGCTTGAAAGAACAGGACACACTAATATACATAATGTTTTGTATGTGTTATCATTTGAGTTTATTATATTATTTGAGTTATTATATTATGTTCTGTTATTTCGCATGAATTTTGGAGCTTAGTATTGTGCCTATGTTGGACGATTACGAGCTTAGAGGCATAGGCCAGCCTTGAGAAAGGGCTCACTCAAGGTATGGTCTTGTGCCAATATTATTTCTTTGTTAATTTGTAAGTATATTTACAATAGCTGTTATTATGGATTTTATTTAATTTTCATTGAGAGTGTGTGTTATTTTACTTTTCGAGTTGGTGTGATTTATTATTTTTCAATAACGTCTGAATGCATGGGTTTCTTAGTTTAAGTGGCTTAGGGAATTTGGTAGTATTCTCTTTGAGCAGGAGCTGCAGAATCACACACTGCAAAATCAAGTGTTGTAGAAATTCTTAGGTACACCCTATGACATTAAGATCACCCCTAGAGAAGTGTGGGTGTTTGGGGCACTGCATAGTCATGTTTTTGTATGGTTCATAGGCTTATTATGTCATTTGACTCCAAATTTCCATGCATCCATTTTATTATGTGATTCAAGTAAGTGTGAGGACTTGCATATGGTGTATATAACACACAGAGCCTTGCAAGTCTACCAACCTTGATCTCACAATTAAAATAGACTGTGTAGCCTAAACTGATACTAAAACAATTAAGCATATTAATACACCGTCATTCTTGGTGTCATTTTCAAGGAGGCAATCAAAGGAGTCAAGACTCCTCACACAATTAGCGTGAAAGATACGAGGGCTAGAAATGACCAAAGAGGTTTTAATTACCCCTTTCAGTAGCCTAGGTTCCCACTATCTTTTGCACTAGATCATGATAAATGCATTAAAACATCATAGATAGGAAGAATAAAAAGTCTATCAAAACCCCAACCCATGGTGTGGTAGGAGCCAATCAACCTAACATTCTGTTAAGTGAGAAGGGAAATCCTTTAAAGGGAATTTTTGTTCAAAATAATAAAGTTGTGAAACCACCAAAAAGCGAGACACCAAAGAGGAAAGAAACTCCATTTGATGAGGGTCAGGAAATTTTTGAAGGGTCTATTAAAATTCAAGACCCTGAGACTCCAAGTAGGGAAAAGATGGCTAATGAATAAGTAAATGGGCCCAAGCAACAAGGACCTATCATTTTAAAGTTCCCTATCCAAGAGCTTGATGCAATAGTTCAAATGAAAAACATCCCTCTCTCTTCCCTTCCAAACTTCCGTGGAATGTCTAAGGAGGACCTTGATACTTTCCTATTTTAGTTTGATGTTCTCTGTCATAACTATGACTACTCTATGGATGCTCAGAAATTGAATTTTTTTCCTTGCAACATTAAAATATGCAACTCTTTGTTGGTTTATAGGATTAGGGGGAAATTCTATCTGGACTTGGGATGACATGGAGAAGAAATGTTTGAAAAATACCAGGAGTATTGCAAAGTCCAGGATATCAAAAAATTAACCTTTAATATGTCCCCACCAAATGATGAGATTTTGGAAGTCTATGTAGAAATTTTCCAGTACACTTTGCAAAGAACAAGACGAAACACTCTAGACCCAAAAACCTTACATATCCTTTTCCTCAAAGGTATAAAAGAAGTATGCTTGGAAACTTTAAACCTTATGGGAGTAGGAGATGTCTCTCAATTGTCTTATGAGGATATTTGTGACTTGTGTAAATGATACTCTAGAGAGAGTGAAAAGTATTGGAAGAGCCTGCAATATATGATATCTTGAATTAGTATGTTAAATGGGACAGTGGTAACTGAGGCCAAGTTAGGAAATCTATTGGATAATATTAAAATTGATACTCTTAGCACACTTAACTTACAATTAGATACCCTGCAAGCCAAAAATAAGAGGGAAGAGGTTGAACTAGCCTTAGCTATATTTTGTTCCAGTGTCATAATAAGCACCCAAGTAGGGAGTGCCCTTTGAATAATGTAGAAATTTGTAACATCTGTGAAAAAAAATCCCACACAAGAATGCCTCTCTTTATTAGGGCTTAAGGAAATGTTTCAAGAAGCCAATGAGGAAACCGAATAGTTTTTCTTTGTGGCTCAAAAGATATCCTGGCCTCCTAAATCATCCAATCCTTCCCAATATTTTACTCCTCCTTTTTCATGGTACCCTCCTATGCCTTGGCCACATTTCCCCCTTCATATACAAGGTCAAAGGTGGACCACAGGTTTGAGAGAACCTCTTTTGGAAATATGATGTCATAAGCTACAGCTCAATCACATCTACAACAACTCTAGTTACCTTCCAATTGATGATATCAAACTTAGTAGAGTCCTCAACTGCCTACTCATCCTATTCCTAATCCCAATAATAAAGTAGTCTAACCCACCTACAATGTTGAACTACCTTCTTTTCCTACCTACCCCCTTTTATTTGTGGACTATAAAAACATTCATTTACATTTTGGAAAGGTGATTCAAAATAAAACTTCTCCTATTATTCAAGAACAAGGTGAATACGACAACCCACCATAACTAGAATTGTTTTCTCTAAAATATCAATAATATTTCAAAAGAACAATCTTATGAAAATGATCTTGATCATATTCCTTATCGAGAGAGCATGTGTCTCGAAAAACCTCTTGTACAAGCTAAATTTGATTCCTCGGGAGAAATAAGAAATGTATGTGTAAATATTTTGATGTTCCAAGATATTAAAGATGTCCCTATCTATGTAAAAGTAATCCAGAAACTCTTCTTAAAGAAAAAAGGAAGGAAAAAGAGAGATCCCAAGAGAGTACAAGTGATTGGTAAATTAGCATATCTAATGTTGGGTAAAGTGTTTACATCAAAGTATGGGGATCCAGGGAGGCCCCATCATTACTATTAATATTAACAATACCATTATAGCCAGTACATTGATAGACTTGGGGGCAACCATAAATGTCATGATAAATAAAACTATGGAGAAACTTAAGTTGCTTAGTCTTAACACCCTCCTCCCACATCTACCCAAGAAACCGACCCACCAGGGTAAACATGCAACAATAGGCCACTGTGATATGATTTGACCTCCTAAGTCACATTAAGGAATTGGAAGCAACATAAACACACCATACATACATTCAACATTAGCATTAGGAAATGGAAAGGCTAGGCTTAAAAACATTGTCACACCTAGAAAACCCATGCCATGACAACAAAAGAACCACATGCAATACCATGCATGCCAAATATAGCAAGGAAAATGCACATGCAAATCGATGCGTGCAAAGAATCCTACTGTAGTTGCTTGATCCTGCTTTTCCTTGCTTGGTCTTTGCTTCCTCTTTCCTTCTTTGCCTTTCTTGATCCAATGCCCAAGTGCTCCAAGAAAACTCAAAGTCTCCAAGAGTGAGAGAGAGAGAGAGAGAGAGAGAGAGAGAGAGAGAGAGAGAGAGAGAATAATGAGAGAGCTCCAAAACTGAACTGACAAAAGGTTACCAACTGATCCTCATAAACCTTTTTATTAATGAGGCCTCTATTTTCTTCATTTTCCATTATTTTCCTTCATTTTCCTCCTCACATGCAACTTGTGACCTTTCACCTCCTTTTTCTCCTAATTTCCATTATTTTCATAAATAAATGTGTCAAAAATTCCATTTTTCCTTTCCATAGCCTTAGCCATTTCCTTTTCCAATTTCCTTAGCCATTAATAGCCAAATGAACACCCACATTAGGATTTCTTATTCAGCTTGGAATAAGTGTCCCATCAACCATGGTTATTAATTTTAACTTTTATTACATGGAATTTTCACCAGGGTTGTTACAAAACCCTCCCCCTTGGGGGACACCATCCTCAGTGTTCAATCACACATATACCTTATCAAAACCACTAGAAACAAGAGATACTTCTCATGGATCTTTATAACATAGCTCGATGTTGTTTTTACAATGATCATCCTATTGAATGCCAACCCACATGACAACATAACAACATGATAACATAATAACATGATAACATAATAATGTGAAAACATGACACCCATACCACTTATTGGGGCTTTATAACATATCTCATGGCAACATTTACATCCACATACATATGTACATATATCAAAACAACATCAAAACATGTACGAAAACATATAGCAAAGACATGTACAAAAACACCATACCAAAATTGCTTTGCCTCAACCAGAAAACAAGGATACATAGCCTGCATCTGATCCTCCATATCCCATGTAGCTTCATCATGCCCAAAATGCTTCCACTGCACTTTAAATTGCTTGATTGTTCAGTTCCAGAGCATGAGGACCTTTTTCTGCAATATACACTAAGGCTCCAGCTGGTATTCTCCATCGTGTTCCACCTGCAATACAGACCAGTCGATCAAATTATCATCATCTTTAACATGCTTCTTAAGCAATGACACATGGAAAAAATCATTGGTTTTCACTGTTGGAGGTAGTGTCAAACGATAGGCTACTAACCCAATCCTCTCAATACTACTGAAGGGTCCACAAAACCATGGTGCCAGCTTGACACATGATCCAATCCACAAGGAGCTCTTCTTTGGTTTGATGGGAAAGTACACATGTTCCCCAACCTGAAACTTGAAAAACCTATTCCGATATGCATAGCTCTTCTGCCTATCTTGTGTCGCCTTTGGATTCTTCTTTATAACATGCATCTCTTGTTCCATGTCCACCAACATGCCAGGTCCAATTAACACCTTGTTAACTGGATCACTTCAACTGATGCAAGTATTACAACTCTGACCATACAATGCCTCGAAATAACTCATCCTTAATTACTCTTGATAACCATTATTGTACGTGAACTCAAACAAGGGAAGATACTCCTCCCACTTCTACTACTAATGCATCACATACATCCTTAACATGTCCTCCAATATCTTGTTGGACCTCTCTGTCTATCCATCAATCTACAAATGATAAGTTGAACTAAAGGCCAACTTTGTGCCCAAACTGCAAACAAATCCTTCCAAAAGTTGGAAGTGAACTTTGCATCCTTGTCCAACACAACGTTCTTTGGAACACCATGCAATCTGACCACATCTCTGATGAATACCTGTTCTACATTGCTAGCTTAGAATGTATACTTCAATGGGATGAAGTGTGCAACCTTTGTCAACCTGTCCACAAAAACCATGATGGAATCATGCTTTCTCATTGTCCTCGGAATCCTTGCTATGAAGTCCATGGAAATGACCTCCCATTTCCATTCTAGAATCAAAATCGGTTGTAGTAGTCCACTTGGATGTTTACACTCTACCTTCAAACGCTAACAATCAAAACACATAGCCACCAACTCTGCTACAACCCTCTTCAAGTTCGGCCAATAATAAAATCTCTTCACTATTGTCAATGTCTTCTGATAACCTGGGTGACCCGAATATGGTTTCGCATGAAACTCCCTCAAGATCACCTTCTTGAGCTCACTACTATTTGGCACATATATCTTGTCTTTGAATCTAACCAGTCCATGTGTTGTAAGGAAATAGTCCACATCCCGTGAAACTACAACTGCACTTGTACCTGTGTCACTACATGTACCTATACCACTACCTATACCATCACTTGTACATGTACCAATACTCTACTACAACCTGTGCATAATCTCCATATATATGACATCATGCTAACATACCTGTAGCATCATATCCTGTAAATTTGTCCCATAGGTTCTCATGATTGCTAAGTGATTTACCTGTATTCGCCTGCTAAGAGCATCTGCCACTCTGTTCTCTTTGTCTTTGATGTACCTGATCTTGAAATCAAACTCGTTGATTGTGGCAAACCATCTAGCCTGTCTGGTTTTCAAATTCAGATGGTAAAAAAGATACCTCAACCCAATATGATCGCTCATTAGTACAAGCCTCCTGCAAAGAAGATAGTGCCTCCACATCTTCAATGCATGTACGGTTGCTACTAACTCAATATCATGCATTGGGTAGTCCTGCTCATGCTCACTCAGTTTTTGTGACTCATAGCACACCACTTGTCCATCCTGCACAAGGACCCCACCAAGTCCTCTCTTGCAAGAATCAGTGCATACTACAAACTCCTTATATGAATCTGCAATCTTTAACACTAGAGCATGCGTCAAAAACTGCCTAAGTTGCTCAAAATTGGCCTCACACTCCTCCTTCCATTCAAACTTATTACCTTTCCTCTGCAATGAAATAATAGGATAAGCAATCTATGAGAAGTTCCTGATGAACCTCCTATAATAGTCTGCCAACCCCATGAAATATCTCATCTCATCTACATTCCTAGCAGCTACCCACTCCATGATGGCCCTTGTCTTGTCTGGATCTACTACAATGCCCTCCTTGGAGACAACATGTCCCAAGTAATGTACCTCAATCTGAAAGAAAATGCACTTGTTGAGATTATCATACAATCGATTCTCTCTCAACAACCTCAACACTCTTGCTAAATGTTTAACATGCTCTTCTTGATTTTTAGAATATACCAATATATCATCAATCAACAAAATAACAAACTTATCCAAATATAGATGAAACACACTATTCATCAAGCACATAAATGTAGATGGAGCACTAGCTAAACTGAATGGAACTACAACAAACTCATAATTCACATACCTGGTCTAGAAAGTTGTCTTGTAAATGTCCTCCTCTTTGATGTGTACTTGGTGTTATCCTAACGTCAAGTCGATCTTAGAGAACATTGCTTCTCCCTTCAGTTGATCTAACAAATCATCAATCCAAAGTAATGGATACATGTTCTTGATGGCCACTTTGTTCAACTTCATGTAATCAATGCACCCAAAAGTGATACACTTAGTCTGATGTATCCCTTCCCCAACATTTCCTTTAAGTGCAACTTCAACTCAACCAACTCTGGTGTGCTCATCGTGTAAGGTGCTTTTGATGCTAGAGCTACTCCTCGCACTAACTCAATAGAAAATTAACCTCCTTGTCAAGTGGAAACTTTGATATGTCCTCATGAAATACATCCTTGAATTGTTGTAGAACTGGGTACCTACTCAACTCATATGCATCCTCAACTTCGTTACCCTTTTCACTAGAAATTTGCACCACAAATAACATACACCCTTTCCTATGACTATGCTTTACCTGCATATTTTTCACTTTCCTAATTGATGTGGATTTCTTCTTACCCTTGTTTTGGAGAATTTGGTATCTACAGGTAAATACTAATTCCCTAGATAAGTAGTTGTATATAGGACAACAATTTAAAGTGTTTTAGTCTTTTCCTATAAGCAATAGATAAGATGAGAAGATGACAAGACCTACTTGTAGTTATGCTTTCCTCTTGTCTCCCTTGTATCGATATTGTCACTCCTTCCCATACTTAATACGCTTGAGAAGTACCTATAAACACAACAGAAAACAAAGAATCAGTCAAAGCACATGATCTATTGAATATAAGTGAAAGGAATCAGATACAATTCACACATATAAGAATTATGAAACAATACAAACATATGGGAGAAATTTTCAAACACTTTGTTGAATAGAAGAAGGAATTAAAACCATTAGTGTCTGATTCAAAGCCATTCCTCCAGCTTGGATCCCATCCACATCACATCAAAGCATGACAAACTTGGAGCATTACAATACTTTCTTCAAATCCAAATCTCATAGCAACAGTATCTCCTTACAATTCAACATAATAGAGCCCCTGATCACTTAGATGAGTGGTCAATTTATAGGAAGATGAAGGAGGTTTTGTCATAAATGGTGGCATTGAATGGCCTTCCATACTTAGAATTAGTTCCATGGAGGAAGGTATGGGAGGATAGGATGCACCTTAACTCATTCCTCAACCATTTTCAAGCTCATAGGAGTTGATAAGTGAGGGAACCTTCTAGATGACTCCAAAAGATAAGAATATTTTCCAAACCCTATGTGAATTTCGCTCAATCTCACCCAACACAAGTGAAAGGAAGCCTAAGTGCTTTGTGGAGCACCCTAGCAATGGACTCAACTACTCTGCAGCACACCCTTAAAAGGGCTTACCTGCGCTGGTCCCTCTAGAGGTTATTTCTCGATGTCTTCAAGTCATGAAACTATCTGGGAAGGAGGCATTCAAAGGGGTGACTTGTTTAGGGCATGTAGCAACTAAAATCAGGGTTTGATGAGCCCTAAAACACTTATCTAGATGATGGGATTGATGTTCCCAAATGGATTTGTAACAACTGCCCCCTAAAGCATGAAGTTGGAAAAATGCCAACGTCGAATGAAATGCTTTACGATGTGATGAAGAGGTATCGAAGTGGAAGGTGACCTGCATCAATTACAATACATATATCATGATATTTGATTTTGACATGAATTGTTGAGGGAATCAATACCCATGCTTAGCTTAAAAACTTTCATTACATGTACATAAATATTCATCTACAGATATAGACCCATGATCGGAATGACCATCAATGTAAAGCCATTGTACATATGATTTAGTACTCTTGAAATCGCAGCCCGGATGGACGAAACTAGATTCGGGGTCTTCTATCTCGTTCAATCGTTTGCTTAAGTATGATTCTAACCATGTGAATATGTGATCTGAAGTCGAACATGGGAAGACACCATCTGATTACCAGCCAATGATGTAAGATGTTAAAATATGCAAGAGAAATCACTGATAATGATAATGATCCGCAAGGTACTGCAGTACATTCTGCATGGTGTGAATGGATGATTTGACATCGAACACCGTACAAAGTCTTTCATTTGAAGGCCATTGATTTCAACCTTATCGCTGGAAGCGAGAAACCTGCCATTGATGCATGCAAACCTCAAGTTACTGGATGGGTGTTTCTAAGTCAACTTCTTGGATAATGTGCCGATGTCAACAAGAAGCGACTCGTTGTAGGATGGCCTTGTTGTATCCCACATCAACAACAAAAAACAAATGTAATGATTTTGGAGATGGAATTTGATTGACGACACAAAGTTCAGGAATAGCGGTCATGAAAACAAAGGTTTATGGTATTGCAAAGGATGAATTTTAATTGAATGACTTCTCTTGAACATATTATCGGTGACAATGAATGAATTGGCATCATTGACCCAAAAACAAAGTAATGGATGGTGTGATAGACCATATGTATGATAACCATCAAGAAGATAACCCATCCTAAATAGTCTAAATGAATTGGCAGCATTGACCCAAAACGAAAGTGATGGATGGTATGATAGACCATAGGTATGGTAACCGTCAAGCTAATAACCCAACCCAAATAGTCACGGAGATGAAGTGAAAGTGTCATGTTCAAGAGCGACTTGCTACCATAAAGTGGTTTTCCCCTTTTTCCATTTTCCCCAGTCAATGCTGGCAAGTACTACTTTATTTTTTATCAAGCTTGAGGAGGATCACATATGTTTGTTGTATAATTCCACCCTTTGAGTGAATCCATCTCTATGTGATTTTTTAATGATTCTAGCGAAGGTGAAACTCAGTCTTGTCTAGATGGTTAAGTTTGTCACTATTTGATGTTTTAACAAGTTTAAATACAAAGATAACTCAGCCCTTTTCATTTTTAGAGAGTTTGAAAAGGTACAAAAAGAAAACTCCACAAGTTCTTTTTCGTTGATTTGTCTCTCAAGCCCGAAAAAGCATAAAAAAATATGAGAGAGAACCTATTGACCATGTTCGGTCAACGTATTAATTTTTCATAAATAATCTATCTTAGTTCGAAAAAGGGTTAAACTTATACTAAGTATATGTCGTTTCCAATTTGTTAACGAGCTGAAAAGCACAAGCGCTTGGCAATCTTTTCACATTTCGAGAATCTAAAAAGAGCTTAAAGAGGACTCCATTTTGAGGAACGGATGGTTTCTAGGGTAGCAACTGGTTCCAGTGATGTTGGAACTTCTCAAAACATGTTGATTTATGTGAAGAGGCTAGCTAATAAGACCACTCATTGCAACTGTTCCTCAAAAAGGGTAAAACAACCAAGTGAAAGCGTATGATAGACCAAAGGGATGAAAACAACCAAGGCTCATTTAACGAAAGAGGCTGATAGAATGGCAATAACGAGGGTTAAAATGGAAAAATGGGTTCATTTTTACACAAGCTTGAACCATAGGGAACTATGCTTGGGTTCAGTTTCATGTTTACACAAGCTTGAAACGAAAAATATGCTTGGATTCAATTTCATTTTTACATAAGCTTAAAATGAAGAACTATGCTTAAATTCAGTTTCATTTTTACACAAGCTTGAAATGAAGAACTATGCTTGGGATTGGTTGACATGCCCCCAAAATGATGAAAGGGAAACTCTCCTATAACCAGATGGAAGTCGCTGTGGTGAAGCAGGACAATTATCCAACACATTTTTGGCTTCGTCCAGATAGGGACAAAGGTGAATGGGGTGATTCCCTTCACATAACCTACAGCGAAACTTAACTTTACCACTAGGTGCATGCCCCCCAAGCTTCATTACATTCACCTAAGTAGACTACTCGGGGCTATCAGGTGGATGGAATGAAGGTTCTTTTACGAGATCAAGTGAAAGACTTGACTAGTATTTGACGAGATCTAATCAAAGACTCGACTTGGAACTTTTCTGTAAGTGACCTTGTTTCATTTTGGGCCTAATGGTTAAGAGCATGTCTTTCCTCTTGAGAGGTCACAGGTTCAAAACTAGAGGGGGGTAGAGTATGTATGCCTTCGTAGACTTAGTAGTCAAATCGTTGCAGAGTTGGGTCCCTTGTCCCATAAACAAGGGGGTCTCATACACCAATTTGGTGTCTGGCTTGGCTATGACTTTAAAATTGGATAATAATAATAATAATAATATTTTTTAATGAGCTTGACACAAGACAAGGGACTCTGCTCAGATTCCTTGTTTCATTTTTTAACAAGGTTGACACAAGACAAGGAACTATCCTCATATCCTTGGTTTCATTTTTTAACAAGGTTGACACAAGACAAGGAACTATCCTCATATTCCTTGTTTCATTTTTTAACAAGGTTGACACAAGACAAGGAACTATCCTCATATTCCTTGTTTCATTTTTTAATGAGGTTGACACAAGACAAGGAACTATGCTCTAGAACTTGTTTCATTTTTTAATGAGGTTGACAAAGTAAAATAACTATCCTCACTCTTTTGTTTCATTTTTTAACGAGGTTGAAACAAGACCAGGTACTATCCTCATGGGAGTTGTTTCATTTTTTAATGAGGTTGACACAATAAAAGAACTATCCTCATATCCTTGTTTCATTTTTTAACGAGGTTGACACAAGACAAGGAACTATCCTCGTGGGACCTGCTTCATTTTTTTATTAGGTTGACACACTAAAAGAACTATCCTCATGACCTTTGTTTCATTTTTTAACGAGGTTGACACAAGACAAGGAACTATCCTCATGGGACCTATTTTATTTTTTAATGAGGCTGACACAGTAAAAGAACTATCCTCATGACCTTTGTTTCATTTTTTAACAAGGTTGACACAAGACAAGGAACTTTCCTCATACCCTTTGTTTCATTTTTTAACGAGGTTGACACGAAACAAAGAACTATCCTCATATTCCTTGTTTCATTTTTTAATGAGGTTGACACAAGACAAGGAACTTTCCTCGTGGGAGCTGTTTCATTTTATAATGAGGTTGACACAATAAAAGAACTATCCTCATAGGAGTTGTTTCATTTTTTAATGAGGTTGACACAGTAAAAGAACTATCTCATATTCCTTGTTTCATTTTTTAACGAGGTTGACACAAGACAAGGAACTGTCCTCATATTCCTTGTTTCGTTTTTTAATGAGGTTGACACAAGACAAGGAACTGTCATCATATCCTTGGTTTCATTTTTTAATGAGGTTGACACAAGACAAGGAACTATTCTCATGGCCCTGTTCACAACCCATAAGAGGTCATGACTTCCAAGAGGTTCTCATCAAATGGGAGAATAATGCTCTGGAAGGAGATATCTGGTTCCAATGCCCCCAGTACATAATGTACAACATCATGGAATTGATCGTCCATTGATGTAGGCACGGAATAGGTTGCCACATAATTAACCCATGACATGGATGATACTATTGGTACAAAAGGACCACTTAGGGAAGATGGTTGAATGGAAGCCATATTTGGATCGGGAAATGAAATTTGGTTAATGGTGACAATTTTGCCTTCATGCGGGAAACACATCACTCAAAAGAGTGTTTAAACAATAGCTCCCATGTCATAAACATAGTCACACCCAAGAATTAAATTGTAATCTAAAGGGCTTGTTATCTGTGGTCAATTAATTTTATTTTAATAAAAGTAACATAACAAAACAAAAGAGGTATAATCTAGACAAAAGGTTTACCAAGCAATTGTGAATTGCAAAATGCCTCTTGGCGAGCCAAGAAGTACGGGCAAGCAATCTCCCTGAATGCTATGTTTGGTGTATCATAGTGTACAAGGTGGTTGACTCGGTTACCTAAGGATGGATAGTAACCTAGTGTTGTCCTCCCATATATACCCAAAAGTACATGGAGGCCCAATCCGTATAAGCACTGTCTAATGCAAAACTGCACAGTGAGAGCATTCCCATATACTTTACATACTCTGACACCACCCTATGTACCCGAAGGTAGGTGGAAGAGCTATGATATACTCACATACGTGGAATGAGGTATCACACTCGGGATGTATTGCAGACAAGCTAGCGACAATTGCTTTATTTTACAATGCTAGAACATGTCTCTAGCCTAGACCTCTAAATTTTTTTCGATAGGTGACAATGCTCTATTAGGTAAATTGAGATAAATTTTAAGTTGATCTTCTTTAGAATTTTCCTTTCAAGGTTCACCATGTGATGGATGTTTGCAATTCCTAAAATGCAACTAATATGATAAGAATTATTTTCATTCAATTGAACAATGAAAACCTTAGCTAGTAGGGATAAAGCAATCAACTCTTTGACAAAGAGCAAAGAGCACTTCTAATGCAATTTCCCTAGCTATTCCTTTCAAGCATTCACAAACTACAGTATGAACGATGCAAGTTTTCATTTTCGAATCCCTTAATGTTATGATTAACAAAAGGAAAACTATGCATATACAATCAATCAATCTTTAATAAGAACAAAGACTTTTACAGCAATTCTATTTCGAAGGAAAATAAGTCTTTTACGACACTTTCTTTCGAACAAAGATTAATAAATTATATTCTAACTTTGACTATAGACTGATAATGACAAAGAAAACATTTAAGAAACATTAATAAATCAAGTCAAAGTAGGGTTGGAAAAGGAGATAAAAACTTATTTTTTGATACATGACACTCATTGATCAATCAAAAAGCAATCAAACAAAGGAAAGTTGGTAAAAACTCAATCCAAACGTGAAAAGTTTTCCTAAGGTGGATCAGTGTGGGTCAAAGAGGGCCTAAATGTGCTGCAGAGCACTATCTCTTACTCAAGGGTGCCTTGCAGAGCACTTTCCCCTGACCAAGCCTGCGTTGATTCCTCAAAGGCCACTCAAGAGTCATCTAACCTCAAATTTTGACCAAAATTCAATGCAAAAGAGATGAAATACAGTCAATTAACACAAGTAGGGTCTACAAGAATGTCTTAGGAGGTGAATAAGCTACTAGGAAAGGTGATAGTTTCCCAGTGGAGTCGCCAATTTGTTTTGGAGAATTTGGTATCTACAGATAAATACTAATTCCCTAGATAAGTAGTTGTATCTAGAACAATAGTTTAAAGTGTTTTAGTCTTTTCCTATAAGAAATAGATAAGATGAGAAGATGAGAATACCTATTTGTAGTTCCACTTTCCTATCGTCTCCCTTGTATTGATCCTATCACTCCTTCCCATACTTAATACACTTGAGAAGTACCTGTAAACACAATAGAAAACAAAGAATCAATCAAAGCATGCAATCTATTGAATATAAGTGAAAGGAATCAGATAAAATTCACACATATAAGCATTATGAAACAATACAAATATATGGGAGAAAGGTTCAAACACTTTATTGAATAGAAGAAGGAACTACAACCATTGGTGTCTGATTCAAAGCCATTCCTCCAGCTTGGATCCCATCCACATCACATCAAAATCATGATAAACTTGTAGCATTGCAATACTTTCTTCAAAGCCAAATCTCATAGCAACATTATCTCCTTACAATTCAACATAATCCAGCCCCTGATCACTTAGATGAGTGGTCAATTTATAGGAAGATGAAGGAGGTTTTGTCATAAATGGTGGCATTGAATGGCCTTCCATACTTAGAATTACTTCCATGGAGGAAGGGATGAGAGAATATGATGCACCTTAACTCATTTCTCATCCATTTTCGAGCTCATAGGAGTTGATAAGTGAGGGAACCTTCTAGATGACTCCAAAAGATAAGAATATTCCCCAAACCCTATGTGAATTTCGCTCAATCTTGCCCAGCACAATTGAAAGGAAGCCTAAGTGCTCTATAGAGCACCCTAGCAATGGACTCAACTGTTCTGCAGTGCACCCTTACAAGGGCTTACCTACTCTGGTCCCTCTAGAGGTTATTTCTAGATGTCTTCAAGTCATGAAACTGTCTAGGAAGGAGGCATTCAAAGGGGTGACTTTTTTAGGGCATGTAACAACTGCAATTAGGGTTTGATGAGCCCTAAAACACTGATCTAGATGATGGCATTGATGTGCCCAAATGGATCTGTAACAAACTTGTAAGACTCTTGGTTCCCCATTTTCAGCAACAAACTCAATGGCTTTGTCATAACAATCCACTTTGGTCCTAGGAAGATACAACAAATCCATGCCCAACAACATATTGTATGATCCCAACAGTAATACATTCATATGTGTTGTGGTAGGCATACCATTAAAATCGAATTTACAAGCTCTTACCCAATGATGAACTCCTTCTTTGTATAGCCAACTGCACTAACTAAGATTCTGCATGCAATTCCTTACTCAAACCACATGTATCCACCAAGTCAAGACTAACATAGCTATAATTAGATCTAGTGAAAATAAAAATAGAAATAACTTGATCACAAAGCTTACAGTCCATCTCAATGATAGATGACTAGTTCTATTCCTGTCTATTGTCCACGGCTACATAAATACAAGGAATAACATGCCCCACAACCCCAACAATCTATGTATCATGTGCATTGTATATCTTAGGCCTACCACCCTGATTCTGTGGACAATCTCTCTTAAGGTATTCCTCGCCACATGTCTAAGACACCAACTTTTCAGTATCATTACCTTTGTGTTGTTATTGTGATCCATGTCCCTTTCTAGCTAGATTAAAACTCTTTTGAGGTGCCACATTTTCTTTCTCCCCTACATTTTGAGGCCTTTCTCTCTTAGGCTTCTAGTTACCTTTACCTTTGTATTTCCCTTTCCATCTTAGCTAAGATTCATTCTTATGCTTTGATTGTTCGTAGCAATGCTTCAATTTCCAAATGACTTCCTCAAGTCACTGAGGCTCATCATACTCAATCCGATCTCTAAATGCTAATGGCAAACCACTGACAAATCATTGAACTTTAGCCTTCTCATCCATAAGATATGGTACAAACCTCAATAGATCCAGAAACTTGGTCATGTACTCTTCATATGTCATTGACCCCATATTTAGCTCATATATTTCTTTGGCCTTATTGTCGTAGTACCATTCTAACAAGTATTTCTTCCTGAAAATCCTCCTGAACTCATGCCAACTCAAGTCATCCATCCTGATGTCTCTAACCCATTTCACATATTCCCACCAAATATCTACTTTACCTTTCAAGTTGAATATAGTGATTATGGCCTTCATGTTATCTGTGTACTCATGCAACTCAAAGAATTTGTGCATCCCAAGTATCCAAGCCTCTGCATCTTCCAGCTTCTTCACATCTCCATCAAAAGTAGGTGCCTTTTCTTTCTTAAATTCATCAGAACTAGAACTAGAATAGTACTTGTACTCATCACCCCTCCTATTCGAAGTGTCCAATAGCCTGCCATCTCTCACCATGTTAGTTATATCTGACATATGTCTACCAGGAGACCTATTGCCATATGCCCCATTAGTTGTGTCCTCCTATCCATGGCTGATCTGAAGTGGCCCTTATTGCTGGAGTTATGACAAATTTTGAAGGAGTATTACATTAACATCTGCTTATTTCTCTTGTGCATGTATGATCTTGTCATTGTCTGCCTTACAACTCATTATCTCTTCCTTCAAGCTTCTCAATGTGTCTGCCAAATTAGAAGAGTTCCCACCACGTTGCTCATCAGATTCATTGGGAGAGTCCTTGTAGTCTACCATATTTCTAGCCATTTGATCTATTTCCTACAAGGAATGCTATGTCATATAAACCAAATCATAATAAACCAATGTACCTTAGTATAATTTGGGGAGGATACCTCATCTGCAAGATAATCCAAATCAAAGTGATACATGTATAACATAATCTTAACATCATATAAACAAATTCAAATAAGTGCATCAACACATAAACATCATTCTAGCTAGAATCTAGTCATCAAAGCATGACCATATCGACTACACATACCATGACCTCAAGCATGACAACAACCATTACACCATTGTACACATGACCACATGCAAACATCAATATGCTTAAGAAATGCATAATCAACCACATAGATGCATGAATGCATGTAATCAAGCATAAGCGAACAATACTTGTAACCAAACCTACAAGAATGATACATGTAACCAAGCATACAAGAATGTAACCAAACATATGAGAATGTAACCAAGCATGAAAAATTATACATGTAAGTGACATATAAAAAAATGTAACCAGTCATACATGCATGATGATGCACTTCACAATGACAACATCAACTTCCACATGACGACATCACTACAACCATGATCAACATCATGCAAATGTAACAAGCACATGGAATGCAAGCATAAGAGACACACATGCAACTGACATGCATGCCTGACCAACACACGAACCATCCAATCCAAGGGGTGAACCATGTTCTGATACCACTTTGTAACACCCTCATCCCACATCTACCCAAGCAATCATCCCGTCAGGGTGAACATGTGACGAGAGGGCATTTTGATATTATTCGACCTCCTAAGTCACGTTAAGGAAGTGGAACTGATGGAGACACACCATACATCCATTCAACATTAGAATTAGGACCCTCAGGAACCAACCCAACTTTACTGCCAACTAGACCATGGGTCCCACTAAGCTTTTCAATCACTTGACCCTCAGACACTCTCATGCAATAGGAATGCCAACATCCAAGGGCTATTTTGTCTAGTTCTGTGCCAGTGTCCCCAGGGTTTGAGCCACTTTTTTAGGCCTAGAGCCTAGGTCACTGCCTATAATGGAATTAAATCTTCATAATAGTAAAATAACAGGGAAATAATGATGCAAAATCAATTAGTTGAACAAGCCCTTAACCATACCCCTACTATCCATGACGGGCATTTCGTCAAACATATCACAAATATGTAATCTACAGGTGTAAACAACAAATTTAAGCATAGGGATCTCATAATTATCTAAGAATCGCTAAGAACCATTGTTCCCTCATGTCATTTTCTGCATTATTATCTATTAGGTCATAGATACATTATCCATTAATTTACAAATAAAAACATGATGAGAGTCATACATAGTTTTTGTCATAAAACATATACATAACCAACATAGTAACAATAGAAATACCATAAATACATCAGCCATATAATCCACATATAAACATGTACATTTACACATGAAAACTAAGGGAATGAATTTCTCATTAATGAATGTAGAAACCAACCGGGTATGGGACTACCACATTCCACCCAACCATAGATTGGCTAAGCCAAATCTCTCTTCATCCAATCACCCCCGTGCCATATTCCAAGCATGAACGTGCGACTCATTACCAACCAAAAAGAACCAAACAAGCATGGATGCTACTGGGGTTCTCCACTTACATCGTGAGGAATTTGAGTGCCTCCTATTCTCTCAGGCTTTACCGTAATCCACAGTCCGATCTAGGGATCATTAGGTCATACACCGAGACTCACTCTCTAGGATTTACCGTACATCCCATCCCAGGACTACTAGGCCCAACAAAGATAAATCCACCTCTTATCTTTACAGTATATCCTATCATTCACCGACAAGGATTCCTAATCCTGGCTTTACCGCAAGCTGCAGTCTAGCTGAGGGGTTACTAGGCCAATGGCTTTACTATGATCCACATTCCGATTCAGGGACCACTAGGCAATGTGTTTTTCATTTCAGATATCCACCCACTCATCTTCGAATCCATCTGGAAATCCATCTCAGATGAAGCATGAGAAACCCATCTAATTAAGGTTATTAGGAAATGGAAAGGCTAGGATGAAAAACACTATCACACCTGGAAAAACCCATGCCATAACAACAAAAGAACCACATGTAATACCATGCATGCCAAATCTAGCAAGGAAAATACACATAAAAATCAATACCTGCAAAGAATCCCTTTGTAGCTACTTGATCCTGGTTTTCCTTGCTGGACCTTCACTTCCTCTTCCCTTCTTTGCCTTTCTTCATCCTGAATGCCCAAGTGCTCTAAGAAAACTCTGTGTCCAAGAGAGAGAGAGAGAGAGAGAGAGAGAGAGAGAGAGAGAGAATAATGGGAGAGCTCCAAAACTGAATTGAAAAAAGGTTACCAACTGATCCTCATAAGCCTTTTTATTAATGAGGCCTATATTTTCTTCATTTTCCATTATTTTCATAAATTTTCCTCCTCACATGAAACCTATGGCCTTTCACCTCCCTTTTCTCCTTATTTCCATTATTTTCATAAATAAATGTTTCAAAAATGACATTTTTCGTTTCCAAAGCCTTAACCATTGCCTTTACCAATTTCCTTAGACATTAATAGCCAAATTAACACCCACACTTGGATGTCTTGCCCAACATCCAGCTTGGAATAAGTTTCCTATCAACCGTGGTTATTATTTTTAACTTTTATTACATGGAATTTTCACCAAGGTTGTTACACCAACTGTCATTCAAATGGTCGATAGGTATACCATAAAATTAGAAGGAGTGGTAGAAGACATTGTTGTTTCCATAGATTCATGGGAATATTTAGCTAAATTTATGATTCTCCAAACTAAATCTAATCTTGGAGGCCACTCCTTAATCCTCGAAAGGCCATGGTTGGTCACAACAAATGCGTATATCAACTGTAGATCTAGGGACATGACTATTTCCCATAGAAAATATACTAAAAAACTTACTCTTTATCCTCCTACTAAACCTTCCTCTAACTCAGAGAACCCATTTGGTTTGAAGATAGTGATGAAGAATCTACCCATCCTCTCTCGATCATCGATTAAGCCTCAATTTTAAGGAACATACTTAATATGATATAATTTGTACCTTTGTAACATATCCACAAATCAATAACAATACATCACTTGATCTATTTTGAGGGAAACAATGCTAGGAGATATGTTCATCCATTGAACTAACCCGACAACTAGATCTGATAGCTCCATATGATATGCCCGAATGGAACCCTCAGAGAAAAATAAATTGTTAGAAATGCTTAAAAATAACAATAATTCTTTTTCCTAGGATTATACTGATATGGAAGGAATTTCTCCTAATTTGTATACCCATCATATTTATGTAAAAGGTGATTCCCAGCCTATTAGGTAGCCCTAGAGAAGGATGAATCTAGCTCTAAGGGACATAGTTAAAGAAGATTTACAAAAAAATTTGAATTCAAGATTTATCTACCCTATTTTAAATAATGAATGGTTCTCACCTATGGTTATTGTCCCTAAAAATAATGGCAAGTGGTGAGTGTGTGTTGATTATCGAGAGTTAACCCTACAATATTATTTTCCCTTTCCCTTCATTTATCAAGTATTAGACACCTTAGCAAGGAAGAAATTTTTCTCCTTACTTGATGGATTCAACAACTACAACTAGATTCAAGTAGCCCTTGCAGATTAGGAAAAAACCACCTTCACCTATCCATGGGGAACTTATGCCTGCCAAGTACTCTCGTTTGGATTATGTAATGCTCCAACAAATTTTCAATGGGATGTTCTCATAATATTTTTCGAGTTGACCAATGATTACGTTGAGATATATATGGATGACTTCATGATATATAGTGAAACATTTGAGGAAGCTTTGAAATTTTTTGAAAAGGTAGTAATTCAGTTTCAAGAAACCAACTTCTCTCTCAACAATGATAAATTTCAAATGCTTCTCACTGAAGAGATCATGTTAGGGCACCATATCTCTCCTAAAGGGATTTGAGTGGACCCTTCTGAAATAGAGGTAATTATTAAACTATCAACCCCAACCACGCAAAAAGTGTTGGCATTGTGATACATATGTTGTACTTGATGGCAACCCACTCATCTCAGATGATAAATAATAGTGCAGCAAAGTTCACGCACTTTCATGAAGATAAAAGTTTATTTCATGTAGAGAAAATTTCACGCACTTTTATGCGGAGAAAAGTTTATTTCATGTAAAAAGTTCACGCACTTTTATGTGAAGAAAAGTTTATTTCATGTGGAGAAAAGTTCACACACTTTTATGCGGAGAAAAGTTTTTCATGTGGAGAGAAAAGTTTATTTCATGTAGAAAAAAAAAAGTTCACGCACTTTTATGTGAAGAAAAAGTTTATTTCATGTGGAGAAAATTTCACGCACTTTTATGTGGAGAAAAAGTTTATTTTATGTGGAGAAAATTTCACGCACTTTATGTGGAGAAAAAGTTTATTTCATGTGGAGAAAAGTTCACGCACTTTCATGGTTGGTTCATGGTATTGGTCCAACAGGTTTTTGATCCTATGGTTTTGGTCCGTGGTATTGCATCCAAAAGTGTTGATCCCAAGTATTGGGTTCATGGTATTGTGTTATTATGGTTTTGGACCGTGGTATTGTGAAAGGCCTAAGACTATAAAAGGGGAAGGAGATCATTTGGCAAAGCATCATCTGAATTGTTATTGAATATCTGATAAAGTGCTAGATCTGGAATACTGTGATTGGGTTATGGTGCAGATCTGGATCTGAATAAAAAAAGGAACCTGAGTGCAAGGAGAAGGATAAGTTCTATTGATGGGTCATAATCTTTAAGCTTGAATGATAGTATCTTTTATTCTGGGTTCAGATTTCGTGTGTGGTTACTGTTACTGTGATTTGGATACAGCTGTCAGAGAAGTGTCTACTTGATTCAGTGCTAATTGGTGAAAAGGAGATTGTTTGATGCAAAAATTCTTAATGATTGATTGATGTTCATGGATCTAGTCTGAAAATTTATGAAACGTGGTCCGTGAAAGAAAGAGAAGGTTGTAGCCTTCTGTAGGCCAGCACCTACGTACTAGTATCTTGGCTAGTGCAAGAGCTAAGGG
>APFE030241918.1:121656-152273 GCA_000404065.3 Pinus taeda
AGAAAAGAAATTGAGAAAACAAAAGCTCTTAATCTTAGATTTGCTAAAGGATCTGAAACCTTAGATGAAATTATCAAAGTGCAGTGTTCTCCTTTAATCAAGACAGGTCTCGAATATTCTGAAGAAACGTCTCAAGCACAGAAGCAAGCACAAAAGCCATCCACCTCCAAAAGTTATCTTGATGCAACAAGGAGAAGTGAACATGTCGACAATCAACAAAAAAAGTAGAATCCAGATTACCAGGTAAATCAGGGATCATTTGTTGGCATTATGATACATATGTTGTACTTGATGGCAACCCACTCATCTCAGATGATAAATTATAGTGCAGCAAAGTTCACGCACTTTCATGGTTGGTTCATGGTATTGGTCTGACAGTTTTTGATCCTATGGTTTTGGTCCGTGGTATTGCGTCCAAAAGTGTTGATCCCAAGTATTGGGTTCATGGTATTGTGTTATTATGGTTTTGGACCGTGGTATTGTGAAAGGCCTAAGACTATAAAAGGGGAAGGAGATCATTTGGCAAAGGATCATCTGAATTGTTATTAAATATCTGATAAAGTGCTAGATCTGGAATACTATGATTGGGTTATGGTGTAGATCTGGATCTGAATAAAGAAGGAACCTGAGCACAAGGAGAAGGATAAGTTCTATTGAGGGGTCATAATCTTTAAGCTTGAATGATAGTATCTTTTGTTCTGGGTTCAGATTTGGTGTGTGGTTACTGTTACTGTGATTTGAATACAGTTGTCAGAGAAGTGTCTACTTGATTCAGTGCTAATTGGTGAAAAGGAGATTGTTTGATGCAAAAATTCTTGATGATTGATTGATGTTCATGGATCCAGTCTGAAAATTTATGAAACATGGTCCCTTGAAGAAAGAGAAGGTTGTAGCCTTCTATAGGCCAGCACCTACGTACTAGTATCTTGGCTAGTGCAAGAGCTAAGGGGGTTGTAGCTCCCTTCCAGGAGAGTTTGGAAAACGACAGAGGGTTGTAGCTCTCTGCAGGTTGCAGCCTGCGTACTGGTAAAGGACTGCACTAGTACAATTGTAAAAAGAAGTTTCTAATTGAAAGAAGATAGACACATGTTGCAGCAGGTGGTTTTCACCCACATTGGGTTTCCACCTTATATCATGGTGTTCATGTGTGTGGCTTATGTGTGATGATCTATTCTATTTTACTGCACCTGTTTACTGTTAATATGGTTGATAATGTTCTAATACACTCATTAAGGATCAACTAACTGAATCATAAGAAGTTGTGGAAGTAGCATATATGAATCTGAATATGGAAATGAAAAAGTTTTATTGATGTGATAATACTGATTCACCCCCCCTCTCAGTATTATTTCCAACAAAAAGATGTCTACAGTTTATTAGGCTATCCTAGATATTACCGAAGGTTTATAGAAAACTTTACAAAGAAGCTTCACCATTATTTTGTCTTTTGAAAAAAGCTGCAAAATTCCATTGGGATGATCAATGTAATTGGCATTAAATGCACTTAAAGAAAAAATATCTATTTCTCCTATTTTGCAAGTTCTTAACTAGTCCTTACCATTCAATATTCATATTGATGCCTCACATACAACCATTGGAGTTGTGTTAGGTCAAAAGTAGGAACAAAAACCTTACACATTTATTATATTAATAAAAGATTAACTCCAACTGAACTAAAGTATACATTAACTAAGAAATAATCCCTTGTCATGGCACATGCCATAAATAAATTCCATCATTTTATTACTGGATACCCTTGTCTTTATGCATACTGATCACTCTGCCATTTGATACCTTATTAATAAACATATTATGCATGGTAGAGTGACCAGGTGGCTTCTCCACCTGCAAGAATTTGATATTACCATTATTCATAAACCAAGAAGGAGAATTTCATTGTTGATTTCTTATCATGACTTCATAATACAGGTAAGTATAATCCTATATAATTGTTTTTCCCTAATGAATATTTGTTTACCTTGTCTAGTAATATGCCTTGGTTTGCAGATATTGCCAGTTATTGGTTACAGGTAACTCCCACAATACTTGTCTCCTAGAGAGCAAAAAAACTTTGTTAGAAATAATGCTATGTACTCTTGGATTGAAGGGTACTTGTTCCAAGCTAGGGTTGATCATATGATCCAACGGTGTGTTTGAGAGGATAAAGTAAATGACATCCTAAAAGAACATCATGATGAGCCTTATGGGGCCACTTTGCAAATACAAGGACTGTGAATAAAAGCTATGTGAGAAGTTTTGATAAGTGTTAAAGAATTGGAAGGCCAACAAATATTGAAAAAATTCCTTTGTAGCCATAAATCATGATTAAGCCTTTTGAAAATGGCCAATTAACCCACCTTAAAATAGAAAGCATACATTCTAGTAGGCACATACTATGTAACTAAATGGATTGAAGTCAAATATATGCCAAAGGTGACAAAGCATGAAATGGTTTATTTCTTAAATCTTTTTCCATTTTGGCATATCATGGGAGATTTCACTAATCAAAGGACTCAATTCACTTCTAAATTGATCTAGTCAATCACTAAGAAATTTAAAATCAAGTACCAGATGTCCACTCCATATCAACCTCAGGAAAATGGACAAGTGGAAGTTACCAACAAGGTACTAGAAGTTATCTTAACAAAGACAGTACAACACCATCACAAATAGTAGCCTGAAAAAATTCTAGAAGACTTGTGGGCCTACAAGGTTACTTGTAAGAATGCCATTGGTTTCACACCTTATGAGTTGGTATATGGGAAGTAGGTTTTCCTTCCTATTTTGTTTGAAGTTAAGACATTAAGGACAACCTTACAAGTAGTGATGGACCACTCTGAGGCTCAAAAGCATCGGTTGGACCAATTTAGTGAACCTGATGAAATCCACCAAGACACCATCCAAAAAATGACTCTCATCCAACAACAAAGAGCTAAATGGAATGATAAATTCATTAAGAAGAATAATTTTGAAGAAGGATATTGTGCCTCTTGTTTGATTTAATAGAAAAGTATTTCAAATGAAATTTTTATACTCAATGGATGGGGCCATATGAAGCTGAAGTTTTATCTAAAAATGGGTTTATAAGGCTCCTTGGTATTGATGATGCACGCACACCATTAATGGACAACAAGCATTGGCTAAGGCCACATCAGAGGCCCAAGTACAAAGAGGAATTTATCAAAGAATTAATGAAGCAATTTGATCTATAATTAATAAAGAATATGGTTAATCCATCCTCTCTTGCGATATTTTGACTTCTTTTTAGTCATATATATCTATATATATAATATAATAGATATCAATACATATTATATATAAATATATATATATATATATATATAAAAATATATATATGGCACAAAAACCTGGTCTTGAGCACTTATGACACTTAGTAGCATTGGAAAAACAATCTCTAACCAAGCTACTAAGGAAATAATATCCTTCCGATTATGAAATCTTTTTCAAAGGCGCAGTAGGATAGGATTTTGCTAGAAAACTAGGAGACTGATCAACGAAGTTTAAATATAAAAAAATAGGAAAGAAAACAAAAAAATATATATAATTATGAATAAAATCGTATTCATATATCCATGCTTATGTCTTCATAAAGGCACCTAATTATGCAAATATTATTTTTTAGGATGGGTTGTGGAATTCAATCTAGAGTATGAGCATAGTATCAAGAAAATATGACAGCACTATAATTTCACCAACTACCCAGGTGATTTCTTTCTCAATCTTTTGACTTTTGTTTGAGAAAATATTTTAGAGTTACTTAGCAAGTAATACATGTTATTGGATATTTATTACACTACATAAGCCATCCAAAAATATTTTTGATATTCCGATCCTATTTGATCATTACCCTAACTTCATTTGTCTATTTTGGCTTAAAGATTTTGCTTAAAAACCTCTATTTCCTTATCATTACCTTTATCCTAAAGCATTAGGGCTAAATTAAAATAAAAGGAAGTGGGACATTGGTGAAAAAGCCTTCCTATAATCCTAACACCTAAAATATTTGGCAAAGGTCCTTGCGTGATCCATATCCTTTGTTCTCATTATACCCATTTCCATCATATAATAAAAAAACTTTGTCAATATACATCATGATGGATTATACATATACATGGGGTGAAAAGTATTACTCAAGTAGGCTTGTCCACAAGGTTGACTCATCATCCAACTCAATATTGGAATGACTTACTAGAATTAGGTGGTATGTCGGATTGGCATCATCACATGATTGGGATCCTATCTATAACTAGTAGTAATAACATTATGTATACATCATGCAAAGTAATGGAGGTTTTCCACCTTACACCATTTTGTAGTAAGAAAAATATTGTTTCCGTATCTCAAAAAATTTGATGATATTTGGTTCATTCAAATGACCAGTCACCAAATTATGGTCATTCATTGAAGCCAAGTTATGGTCATAGAGAAGTTTGTATGAGGATTCAGTCACTGCAATTACAAGAAAAAAAATACATGGGAGGCACCATAAATCATGTTGAGCCCAAGAATATCAATGCTATTCAAATTAAGATCAAGGTGTGGAGTGTCTTTGTGGAAGCTAGGTGGGACGATTTTCTTGGTCGTTTTTAGGTACATGATGCTTTTCTTGCATTAGAGTTTTCTCAAACTTTTGATGGGGCATGAGCCCTTGTCAGTTAGCTTACTATTGTGATCTATGAACTAGTGATATCTACAGTAACTAAACTCTCTTGGGATGGAGAAAATTGGTCGAAAGACATTAAGATTAATGGAGAGTGTTGGTACCCTTTCTTGTAAAAACCATCCCAACTTCCAAAATTAAGGAAGGGCATTCACAAAGAAGCTTTTCTCCCCTTATGTCAAGAAGTTTTCTTTTTTATTCAAAAGTTTGTGACATACGAGGAAGGTACAAAATGGTTTATAATTATCATAATAGGATCTTGATGCACCTAATAGGGTGAAAACCACTTAACATGCCACATTTCTTGCTCAAAATCTAACAAAAATGGATGCACTAGTTCAAAGGAAAAATAAGAACCCTGAACTAGTGTTATACCATCAAGGTTTGATAAATATGTTAATTTAAGCAGAGTTTCACTGGTCATAAATTTCATGTGAAGTCTTCATTTGAGGCATTTGGAGTAAGCCAAGGGTGAGGGTTTTGTCTCCACGTGAACAAGTGAGTCTAGGGATTCCTATATTATTGATTATTGATATCCTACCAGAGTTTCTACAATTTCACATGCTCGAAAAGATAAAGGTCCAACCCTTAGCTCTAAGACTTTAGGCTCGGAGGAGGAAATGACATCATCCAAGGAGACAAACTCTAATATACCTGAGACTATTACTAAATAACTTCACAATTATAGACATGAAGAGGATGTTGAAGTTGCAAGCCTTGTTGAAAATACAATTATGGAGGAACCACTATGAGCGTTCGAGGTTGGTGCAAGTGTCAAAACAGGGAAAACTAATTGTAATAAAGGTAAGGATGTGAACCCTATACCTTTTTGGTTTTGTTGTCCCAGTTGTCGGGCTTTACTCAAACAAAATAAAAAGATAAATCTAAAGAATGAGAAGCTACAGGCTAAATTAAAAAGAGACAGGACTAAGATAAATAATTTGGGAGTCTTACTCCAAGCCATAGATTAGGAGGAAGATTTTGAAAATAGAACCAAAACATTTGGTGAGGATTACAAAGAGGAATTCTAACAAGTTATTAACATCATCCTAGATGACATTTTGAATAATGCTTACACTTTCCTTCATCTCAAACCTGACATGCCACAACGGAAAACAAAGGATGGCCTATTTAACTTAGGAATCGTCAATAAAGAGAGCCATAGGAAGGTGATAGAAAAATTAAAACAACGATGGTTCTCCATTTATCTAAGTCAAGAAGAGAAGTGGAAGAATCATATTACCAAGTGGAAATATTTGTACCAAAAGAAACAAATGTTGAAAGAGGTATTATGTGAATTTGGTGTAGATATCGCTGCTTGTCAAATACCCTCAAGAGTTTGTCCTATTTTTTTACATGATCTATGGGAATATTTCCAATTGATATAGATCAGGGATAGTCAACCCCATGATATAAACCAAATGGAAAATTTTATTGAAATTTACCACAATTCAGATGCATCATACCAAAACTTATTTTGTGAATTATACTTGTCCAATTATACTATGTTAGATAAATCTTTTATGAGAGATATTTTTGGTGATAATCACATCAAAATTCAATTGTTGGAATGTTTCAAACTAGTAAGTGTGGTTCATCGTCAGGACAAGATGAAGAACCAGATCCTAGAAAAAAATTAAATAGAGAGACCGATCATCCCAATGGCTAGAAAGAAACAACTAATTTTGACCAAAGGAAATGGCTAGAATTCTAGTTGTTTCCTTTGGTTAACTAATTTTGACCAAAGGAAATGACTAGAATTCTAGCTATTTTCTTGGGTCAAAATTAGTTGTTTCTTTCTAGCTGTTGGGATGATCATTCTCTCTATTTAATTTGTTGTCAGGATCTAGTTCTTCATCTTGTCCTAATGGTGAACCACACTTACTAGTTTGAAACGCGTCAACAACTGAATTTTGATGTGATTATCATTGAAAACATCTCTCATAAACATGTTATGGATCACATAAGCCTCAATTCAATAATTAGATAAATCTTATTGGAACCACAATCATTTTGTTGGGGATTTCCAACTCTAAGATTTCATGTCCTACATCACCAAATTAATTAAGTGGAAGAGAGCCTCATATTTTTATGGAAAAACATAACTAGCGGTCTAGTTAACGGTGCGAGAAGAATATCCATTGCTCGATCTTGTGGTCAATGAATTAGCAAGGTTGAAGGAAGACCCTGGGGATTCTACTACTACTTACCTATTCTCTAGAAGCTATTATGGTAGCTCAAGATATATGGGAAGGATTACCGATACTATGGGATAAGCACCCCATGGGTTACCCATATTTTTGTTTAGATCTTAATCGAGCAACATTTTATACCTATTTAGTACTCAAGCATAGTTCAAGATGGATTGGACTCCATTGTCATTATCCACTTCTTTGGTGTCCCATTCAATTCTACGGGTCTCCAACTCAGTGGGATGAGGAAGAAGAGCACTCCAACTAGACAAAAATGGACAAAACTTTAGGGTATTATATTACAAGAGAATTTGGTCACCCAACTTATAATTTGGGTGACATCCATGCCATATTTTTGGAAACATAGTAGATTACATGGGAACATGCAACCAAATTAGTTGGGGGGCAATGATGAGCCCTTATTTGCTAGCCTTTTTCTCATTATAACACTCATTTTACCTATATATATCCTTCATCTTTTACCCTTGATCACCTATAACTCTCGCTCTCTATGGCTCCAATTATACATGTATATATTTTCTTAAATACTTTACCTCTTTCACTTAATTAAATATTAAAAGAATTTTTAAAGGAGTATTTTGGTGTGTATGGCTAGATAAAAATGGACACACACACACACACACACACACACACACACATATATTCATATTATGGTTTTCACTACATATTATAGCTTCAATAAATAAGGGTTCAATGACTAATCAATATTCGAGATTCTTTTATATACAAGACAGTTTTTGGCCACATCCATCTCAGATATGTGTCTATAGGGCATCCTTCAAAATTTCCTTATGAAACGAAGGGACCACCACCAATACCAAGTTCATAACTCGTTTACAACTCAACATGGAATCTAAGTGTACACACCACACAATTATAGGAAGCAAACTAATGAAGAAATTTGGACAAGACCAAGTTATGCGTTGGCATAAGTAGATTTCGGTTAATTGAACCAACTATCCATACACGCGAATTTTGTATATAAAGGGTCTATTATGATTTTACTGACCCGTTGTTCTAGAACACACGTGGTATATTTGATAATCTGACCAGTTGCTAGTTTCTTGGTTGGTTATGATCAACTTTTTCATTCAGGCTTAACTATTGCACTAGTTTCCAAGCATCTACAAGGTCAAATCTCACACAATAGCGAAGTTTTGTTTACAATCAAGCCTAACTATGCACTGGCTCTAGTACATCTACCGAGTTAGAATACATACAATAGAAAATTTGTGTTACACCATGCTGAGACTGACAATTGAATGTTAAACAAACTATATTTATGTTAATGTTCAGTTTTCCAAGTGAACCAATGTTGTTACTTTTTTTAATTTTATCACTTGTAATTTTGTATATATATATATAGATATATATATATATATAGTATATATAATATATATTATTAGATATGTGAAGTGCTTGGAAACACGAGACACATTTGAGACACTATTACTTTTTCTCGAGCAATATGCATAATGTTTTGTGTGTGTTATCATTTGAGTTATTATATTTTGTTTTTATTTTGTGCATGAACCTTGGAGCTTAGTATCATTAGTGTGTGAAATGATTAAGAGCTTAGAGTCACAATTCAACCTTGTGTAGGGGCCCACTCAAGGTATTATCTCGTGCTAACGTACTTTCTTTGTTAATTTTTAAGTAGATTTTTAATTACTTTAAAGTATTGTGGCTTTCATTTAATTTTCATTGCAAGTTTATGTGTTATTTTACTTTTCGAGTTGGTGTGATCTTTTACTTTGCAGTCATTATGAAGTTTCCTTTTCAAGAACATGTGAATACGTGGTTTTTCAAGTTTAGGTTGCTTAGGAAATTCGGTAGTCTACTCTTTGAGCAAGAGCTACAAAATCACACATTACAGAATCAAGTGTTGTAGAACTGCATAGGTACACCCAATGACATTGAGCTCACTCCTAGAGAAGTGTGGGTGTTTGAGGTGCCACATAGTCATGTTTGTGTATGGTTCATAGGTTGATTCTCTCATTTGACATATGTTGACGGTGTTGGACCTATCAACATGTAAGGGGTCTCCCTGTAAAAAGTCCCAAATAGACCTTAGATTGTTTGTTGTAGGAGTCCTAGTATTGGGTCGTAAAGCAATTGCTTAAACATGTGTCGCACAGAGGCAAGTAAGATAGCTCTATCAGCAGCAAGGGTGTGACCATTGCAGTGAGTCAAGGAAGGTGTATGAGAGGTTCTAGCACATGGGGGTTGAGATGAGTGTCCCCCTTGGAAACTTGTAACAGTACTCAACTAGGAAGGGAACACACGAGCAAAGATGCATCACAAGCTGGAAAGCAGGTCAGCTGGCAATCCAAAGTGATGGTTAAACCAACAATACATCTACAACAAGATTCATATAATTGCATACAAAAAAATTCACACATAACTACCTAAGTTAAACAACATACATTGCTATAGCAACCGGAACAATCCAACTACAATAACAATATATGCATGAAAACGCGTTGGCTCTTATTATATAAAGAAGTGTAACTTCCAATCAAACAATACATCCATGTAAACCCGCTAGCCCCAATAGTGGAATGTTACAACCACATGGGCTTCCTCCTCCAAAGAGATGTACTAGCTCCATGCAATGGAGAAGCCAAGGCGCATTACAATACTGTCCAAGCTCTCTCCAAGATAATCTTATCAGAAGCTTGGCTGACCAAAAGCCTATACAATGAGTTATGAGGGACTATTTATAACAAAGGGTGGGGTGACCCTTGACATTTCACTTTGCGACAGTTCATCTACCCTCATGACTCTTCATCTACTCTATGACTGTTACATCCAACTATTGACACTTGACTTACACTTGACATGATGTTACATTACAATGCACATGTACTCACGTGAGACAACATGGCTTGAGCAAGCCATGCAAGACATCACTAACACTTGGTCCATTGTGATGAGACCAACTCTTTGGCATGCTTGGGATGGTGAAAGTGGTGAGACGATGCCAAGCTTGGTCATTCGTGATGGTGTACATGCACCTCATGGTGACATCTTGCTGAAGCAAACTCTTGCCTCTGTTGCAACCGGTGTATTGTTTCGGCTCCTTCATCCAACTCTTCTACTAACATGCGTATGGTCTTCTTGATTGCGACTGAAATGAAAGCACACTGATGCATAGCGTTCATGATGATCTTCAATTGTGTGATGGTGGTCATGTGCATCAACTTGTCGAAGTACATGTTCAGCTCCAGTTGGACTTCCTTCTTGTCTTCGCCTTGGTGAGTGCGATGAAGGGGTTGGATCATATGTGTACACACAATGACATGGATGCAGCTAATCCATTGCATGCGATCAACAACACTACCCACCATGTCTTCTCTGTGCCAGCTACTGGGGTGGACCTTTAACTTGTACGAGCATAGTTTCATCCATGAGTGCATGTTGCGCCCACTGTTATTCCTATTCCTGCTGCAACTCATTCATCTATCTGTGGAGCTTCATGTTCTTCCTTGAGCTGCTGCTTCAACACATGGAACTCCTTCTTTGATCCATTCTCTATCTTCATGCGATCTTCATGTTGCGTCGTCACTTCATAGCCTGAGTCTCCAAAGTTTCTTTCATCATTAGTGGATCTACTTGATCTTGAAACTTTGTTCCACCTCTGTGTTGTCCATAAACTTCATCTTGCATTTGCTGCATTCATTGTGTTCTCTATATTCACTACATTCGTTGTGCTCGCTGCATTCATTGCGTTCGCTACACTCGTTACATTCAGTATGTTTCCTTCAACTGTTGTTCATGATGCTACTCACTGTGATAACTTGATGTTATTTTCTACGAACAACTTGATATATTCTTGAGTAGGCAAGCTCATAGACCTTTGATCAAATGCATCTCCAAGTGTGCTTTGAACAATGTCTTCAACTCTGCCCATTTGGAAACCATTGTACCTACACTGCTGAGAGGCAGGTGAACATATGCAATTCCTAGAGACATGACAATGCTCATGGCAAGAAATCCATTATTCAAAAACTAAAATAAACTTAAGAATTGACTTTCAACATACCTATGTGACTGATAATGAAGGTTGGGCAATTTCGGCCGGGAGGTCAGGGGACTGACTTCCAAGACTACAAAAGGCACAGCCTGGGCTCCTCGGAGACTAGCTTACTACTGGAACTGTGGAATGTACAGTCTAGTCTGGTTGCTGATTGCTGGCATTGTGCAATTCGCAATCTCAACTGGCAATGGCTACATGCTTAGTGATTTCATTGCGCAATATTCTGGGCTAATAGTCACTGTCCTTTAGAAATTCACAAAACAATCCTGTAGGATAATCTTGAGGCAGAAATGCACATTTCCTGAGAGGAAGACAGAGCATTCTGTTGGCTTATGGGAGCCTAACCCAAGTTTAGAGTTTGTTAGAAAAACAAATCCCTACACTACTGGCCCTTTCGGCATCACCCCATGGAGGGTGGACCGAATTCTCACCCAAAGCAGTATGGGGGATGTTGGAACCAAGTTTCCACACCATGAGATAGTTGTGATGTTGGCGTATTCCTTCTATTCCTACCTTCGTGTAGGTTACTTAGTTCTAGGGCTTGTTAGACTAGCCCTCTATTCCGCCCTTTAGTACCTCCATGAAAAGGTATGATTGACCTTCGCGCAGCCCTAACCTATGGCTCAAGTACTTTTGCACTGCTAGGACATCATACTATGCAGATTCCAAAACTAGTCTAAGCACCTTGCTTATCTTATCAAACAATCTTAGTTAGCACTGTGTAAATAGATATTCTTACTTGCGTTCACTTAACCAACATAGTTACATACATCCGTGTATCATATAAGCATGATAAACGAAATTCATACATAACATGTCAAGATGCATTAACAAGAACAAAGACACGAAATTTGCAGAACACTTCTCTTTTTTGATATCTTTCAAGTGATAATATACTCTATCCACCCTGTGCACATAGCTATAGGGGTCCGCACAATCAATTGCGGATTTCCTCCCTAGTCCTCTGCGCACTTAGCTGCAAAGCCTCTACCTACGCTATGACCCAAAACTTAGAATTCTTACATTAGAGGTATGACTATCTTACTCAAACCTATGACTCTTAAACTGCTTAGAGCTTAGCTCTTTTTATACAATCCCATGGTTCATAAACCATGGGTAGATCTCTTATAGCCAACTTTACTTTACAAAAATAAGGGTGGACAACCCTTTATTACTCATGAAACCTTCACACTCCGTGACCACAAAATTTGGAGACTTTACTATTTTATTACAAAATTCGACCCAAAACATGGGCTTTTAGCGCCAAACTGTCCTTAGGGGATCCCATTCCCAATAGGCCCCCAAAACAAGCATCATGACTTGCACTCGAGTCACTCAACAAGCATGGAGATCTTGGCGTGAAGACCTTCCAGTTTGACTCAAATGACTACAACCTTAGCTGTGCACTATGTGGCTACCTGCTTTGGCTCTTCAACAATCTACTCGGTCACTTCTCCTATAATGTCAACCTGAAGCTTTTGCAGAGTCACCTGTAGAGTCACAAGCTTTCCTTCAATAGAACCTGACACTGTGTAAGCCTCATCTAGCAAGGGCTTCAATCTTTCCTTCAGTACTATTTCCTTGTACAGCACGATATCCACTTGTTCTTTCACCTTCTTGGCCTCCTATAGGTTTGCTAGCCTTTATGTCAGCACGACGGCTCGCACTATGCCCTTGACCTCATCATAACACTATTGTAGCTCGTGCGCTTCTGTCTCTAGTCATTGTACATTGGGGTCCTCCTGCAAGCTTATCAGGACCTCAAAGACTACTCAAAAAGTTGTGTGCAGTTTGCTACTGCACTATCCATAGCTGTTACTACTTCTGTGACAGCAGTTGCCCACTGCTCCTTCACTTCTAGCGGGGTTGAAGGCTAGGCCTTCAACTATCACTTTGTGATTTGCAGGTTTAACTCCAACTAAACCCTCACCATTAGAGTATGAGTGTTGCTCACCCCTATGGCCAACTTGCAGATGCGCACCTTGACTGGAACCTCCTCTAGAATGGCCAACTCTGGGACCATTCGGCATGCCTCCTCGATGACTTTCATAATGCACTTGCTCTGATTGGTCACCTCAGTCTCAGCGGTGATGGCAGAATCTCATTGTAGTGCCATCTTCTCATTATTGATCTATTGTTCACTGATCACCTAGAGGGCATAGTTCTCATGGGCCCTCATCTCTGTAATCACCCCATCCTACAAGAGGTGGAGCGCTCCACGCGAGAGCGCTACCAGATTCAACCCTACTCCCTTTAGGGTGCTAACATTAGGCCTGTCACCCTCATTCTTTGTGGTTAGTGCTGCATCAGGAAACACGATCACGCTGGAGGCCTTTGCACGCAGCATCTCAGCAGCCTCTAAAGTGTCGAAGCTAGGCTTGTAGACACTATGCCAGCCTATGACACGCTAGTCTACAGATCCTGCAACCCTATCTAGATAGCCCCCAAGATTATATGATGTTGTTGCTCAAATCGTTGTAGAGTCTCTGTCGTGACATCCCTCACCATGTCACTGATGTCATGTATACCACCCTCTATTAGTGTGATGGGGTCCATTGATGTCTTGGTAGCCTTTGATTTCTTCTTGGACCCTCCTTTCTTGGCTCCCTTGGGCACTTGATGCGGGCGGACATCTCCTGCGGGTCCGCACTGTATTGTTCTTCTGTCTCCTCTTCTATCTCAAGTGAAGGCGACCTCGTGCCTTTGTTAGAGCCTCACTCTATCCCACCTGTCTGTTTTGATGTTTCTTGCACAGCCTTGCACTCTGCCTGGGCCTTATCAACGGCCTCCTTTTTCCTCTTTACGGCCAACTATGTCATCTTAAGCTTGGCCTCCTCCTCATTTTTCTGCGCATTGGACTTACTCTCTCCCATCGCCAAGTATTTTGTAGCATGCCACTCTATCAGACATTGATCAAGCACTGCATCAATGGTGACATCCATTGCTAGATAAGGCAAGTCATACCATTTTTGCATAGTGTCCTTCTGCACCCTGATGGATACATGATGGAAGTGTGCTTTAAATTCTGCGTAGCTCTGTATGTTGGCATGCATCGTAGGAGACAAATGTGGTTTGTGATTAATGGACATGCGAATGTTCATCTCTGTCAAGATCCAAAAGATCTTGTTTTCCTTGACTCGCTGTGCATCCTTGGTCGCCCACAACGAAGCATACTTTGCTACTTCTGGGAGGTCTGGTGTGACAAAAGGGAATTGATTGTCCTCTGGCAGTTCCCATCCTACTAGCACAATTGACAGTAAGAGCCACGCATAGTGGAACATCTTGTTGAGCTCCTATGCTTTGCAGTAGTTAACCAGGAACTCTCCTTGAAGGTAGTTCAACAAGTTCAACAAGACTCCTTCAGTGCATTGGGTTGCTAGCGCGATGACAAGCGCCAACACCTCATCAGTGCAACACTTCCTCATCACCCTTCCCGCTAAGATCTATGTAGCTACTTTTACAGTAGGGTTGTAGATGGTGGATATAGCATATCTATGTAGCTTCTTCACCAGTTTGAACTTTTATTTCATAGACTCCATGAGGGCCTGCTCACCACCTTTTCTGCCAAATATCATGGCTGAATTCTCTCCTGTATACAACAACCGTGTTATCCTATGAATCAATTTATCCGTGATGGGTATTGGCTCCTTAGGACATATACACCCATCATGCACCAAGCACAATAGCTACTTGATGACCAATACTTTCACTGGGGTGCGGTTGTAGTGCAGCACCCAAAGCAGGTTGAGTAACCCTGCCTTGTCTATTCCTCTGAGCCACCTCTCTGGCTCCAATATGGTCATTCCAGTGTTTGTATCAATGATGTGGCACATCAGCTGCTCGGCTGCTAGGTGTGGGAACTTCTCATGGTCCACTAAGTCCCAATCCTCAAGTTTCAATAGACGAACCCACCCCAAGCACGGTCCTTCGAAAACGATCTCATCCAGCAGTAGAGGGGTTTGCAAGGGGGTCTTGCTTTCATTGATGTCTTTCAGTACCTTGATCTTGGCCTTCCGTTGAGGGACATACTCAAGCAATTGAGTAATAGGGTTAGCACCCTAGGCTTCAACCACCTCCACTTCAACTCCCACATCCTCAACGTCCATCAGGATGTCCTCAATGGCTTCCTCCTCCGGCTCCAAATTTATGGCCTTGCCTTTCTCCTGGGTTGTGGGTTTTGGTGGATTTCGCCTTGGTGATGCGTGCACTGGTATGGCAGGTTGCTTTCCCTTTTTATCCTTGGAGGTCTCTTTGGTTGGGGTTGGCTTCGATCTCAACATTCGCAGTGATTTAGGGACTTTGGCTAGCACTTTAGTGACCTTAGGAGCAACTAATTTTGCCTCCATATCAACTTCTGGCGCCGACTCCTTTGCTACTTCTTCGATATTTATAGCTTTTGTGGGTGCTGACATAATGCTTTCCAATAGTGCTTACGATGTCTCAGGTAAGTTTGCAAATGCTGGAGTTTCCTTCAAAGCCTCGAAGAATTCTCGGTTCATGTGTGCCTGAGAGCTCAACAACTCAATTCTCAAAATGCCAAGTGTTTTTCGCTGGATAGCCACTTGTAATTTATAGGGCATTTTGAATTCAAATCCAACCGTTTCCCCTAAATCTGGTTCATTAACGCTGGATTGGCAGCAAATATTCAAGGATCTGACCCATAAATTTTGTCTTAAATGTCGGTCGCCCACTCCATTTGGTCGTATTTCTATCGTCAAATCATGAACAGTGACTTTAACAGTCACTTTTTGGTTGACCTGTGTGATTTATCCCTAGGTAGCGCAGCTCCCTTTGCACTACCATGAACCTGTTGGGTTGTGTTACATTCTTTCCATGACTAGCCCACGTAGTTAACCGGGGGGTTAGAAGGGCGATGGAGCCCCCCTTCGTTGTGACGATTACGTAGCGAGGGGGGTCACAGGGGGTTTGAGGGGTGGAGGTAACCCTACTCTATGGGGCCCAGGAGAGTGCCCCAGAAAATTTTGTTTTTTGACCTTACATTAGGTTGTTCGGACCTACCTATGGTTTTCGGTCCATGGTATTGGATGCTTCGACATGTATAAATATGTATTGTAACATTGAAAGGGACATAATGAAAAATCAAGCTGGTAGTCCTAGTCTTGGGATCTAGGGGAAAATCTCTTTGTAAATGTGTTTTATGTGTTATGCTCTGGCATTGCTTACTTTTCATGTTTTAGAATTCATATGCAAGTAATTTCTGTACAGGGTTAAAACCTACATTTGGTATCAGAGTTGTTTTGGCTTCAAGTGGACGCCTTTGTTGTTGAGGGGTTTCACTCAGGCATGTGGTAGACCCTGTTCAGTGGGAGATCCATGGGATCAATTTTGGTGGTGAAAGAGGATGGCGAGTAGTGGAAAGATAGAGATTGAGAAATTTAATGGTTAGAGTTTTGAGTTATGGAAACTCAAGATGGAGGATCTGTTGGTGGAAAAAGATCAATGGGTTGCAGTAGATCCAGGTACTAAACCAATGGGAGTGTCCAATGAAGAATGAAATAAAATGGATTGAAAGGCTAAGAGCACAATATGATTGTGTGTCTCAGATTCAGTATTGCTGAATGTATTAGGAGAAGCTGCGGTGAAGGCTTTGTGGGACAAGTTAGGGACTTTGTACCAATCTAACTCTCTAGTGAATAAATTGTTCCTATGGAAAAAGTTGTATAACCTTAGGATGAAAGATGGAGACTTGGTGACATAACATATGAACGCATTTAATATTGTGGTAAGTTAGTTATTATCTATTGATATTAAAATTTCAGATGAAGATATGTGCATCAGTTTGTTGTGTTCTCTACCAGATTCATGGGATAGTGTAGTTATTGCAATAGGTAGAAATGAAATTGCCTTGCAGTTTGATGAAATAGTCTCATCCTTGCTGATGGAGGAGATGAGATGGAAAAATATAGACAGCCAGAATGGTGATGCCTCGTATGTACAAGGATGGTACCAGAACAAAAACAAAAATAAGTCATCGAGTGGGAGATTTAAATTTCCAGGAAAACCTGTAAAGGCAGTGTGCTGGAAATGCGGAAAGGAAGGGCACTACAAAAGGGATTGTAAATCTAAAGCTCTTGATAAAGGAAAGGGATCTAATGATGCTCCTTCTGTAGAGGAAAAAACTGCCTCAGATGACGGTGGGGATGTGTACTTGGCTTCTTCAAGTACACATGTAGATCATGAGGCATGGTTGATTGAATCAGGTGCATCCTTTCACTTCACTCCCCATAGAGAGTGGTTCTGTAAGTATAAGAAATATGATGGTGGTGATGTCTTCTTGGGGCATGACAGGAAGGCTAGAATCATTGGTCGCGGAAAAGTAAAGTTGAAGTTGCAAGGTGGAAGGGTTAAAACACTTCTGGGTGTTCTGCATATTGCTGCATTGGCCAAAAATATGATTTCCATAAGTAAGCTAGATGATGTAGGTGTAAAAATAGTGTTCGAGAAGGATACCTGCAAAATGGTTCAGGGAGCACTGGTATTGATATGGGGAGTTTGATTTGGAACTTTGTACAATCTGCAAGGTAGCACTGTTATTGGTGGGTGAAACAGTTTCGTGGTTCCTGAAAGTGGAGCAAAAAATATAGTGGTCTCTGGAGAGAAGACCATGTTGTGGCATTAAAGGATTGGACATATTGGAGAGAAGGGCCTTTGAATACTTCATGGTAAAGGTATGGTAGAAGGTATGAGTAATAGCTCTCTGGATTTTGATTTCTGTGAAAATTGTGTATATGGGAAACAAAATTGCGTGAGTTTCCCCTCTGGTGGGAAGAGAGTGAAACATATATTAGAGCTTGTGCACAATGATGTGTTTGGACCTATGAAGGTTCCATCACTGGGTAAGTCTGTGTACTATGTATCATTTATAGATGACCTCTCAAGGAATACATGGATATATTTCCTTAAGAAGAAATCCAAAGTCTTTGACAGATTTAAAGAATTTAAGGCTTTGGTGGAAAACCAGATAGAGAAGAAGATAAAGGTGTTGAGGGCAGATAATTGTGGAGAGTTTTGCAGTAAGGAATTTGAAGAATTCTATAAGAAGTGTGGTATAGCACGACAAAAGACTACTCCATATACACCTCAGCAAAATGAAGTTGCAAAAAGAATGAACAAGATGTTGATGGAAAGGGCAAGAAGCATGCTCAATGGTGCCGGGTTAGGACAAGAATTCTGGGTAGAGGCGATGGAGACTGCATGTTAGCTAGTTAACATATCACCTTCATCAGCATTGGAAGATAAGACTGCATAAGAGGTATGGACTGGTAAGAAACCTTCTATTTAACATCTGAGGGTATTTGGATGTGATGCATATGTACATGTTCCAAAGGAGAAAAGAACCAAGTTGGATAGTAAATCTGAAAAGTGCATCTTTATTGGGTATAATGATGGTTTAAAGGGTTATAAGCTTTGGAACCCAGTAATAAAGAAGGTTGTGTACAACCAAGTTGTGGTGTTCAAAGAGGTGAACAATGTTATTAAACATGAAGTCCAACAAAGCAACCTGAGAAGATAGAGTTTGAGCTAAAGGAGGATGAATCAGACTCTACTACAGAGGAGGAATCAGAAGATGAAGAGCCACAAACTCCAGGTGTGAGAAGATTAGTTTGAGAAAGAAGGTAGCCAGAAAGGTATTATACATCTACTTTCTGTTCAAATTTTTCTGTATCTATTACTGATGATGATCCCAGAACTATGAAGGAAGCAGTAGATTCAGAGGATGGAAAACTCTAGAAAGAAGCCATGGTTGATGAAATGACATCTTTGCACAAAAATGAGGCTTGGGATCTGGTGGAGTTGCTAGCTGGAAGGAAACCCATTGGCATCAAATGGGTGTTCAAGAAGAAGACAAATGCATAAGGAAAGGTGGAGAAATACAAAGCTCGATTGGTAGCAAAAGGTTATTCCCAAGTGCCGAGAATTGTTTTTGGTGATATTTTTTCTCCTGTTCCCAAGGTAACTTCTATTAGATTACTTTTATCTATTGCTGCTACTTTTGATTTTGAGGTAGAACAGATGGATGTGAAGACATCATTTCTTCACGAGGATTTGGAAGAGGAGATATACATGAAGCAACCTGAAGGTTTTGCGGTGAAGGGTAAGAAAGAACCAGTATGCAATTTAAAGAAGTCTCTGTATGGGTTAAAAAAGTCACCAAGGATGTGGTATCAGAAATTTGATACATTTCTATGGGGACTTGGCTTCACAAGAAGCAAAGAAGATCACTGTGTGTATTTTAAATTAATTGGTGACGATGTAATTTTTTTGGTCTTGTATGTGGATGATATGTTGCTAGTTGGAAATGACAAAGAAATTATCCAGGATTTGAAGACCCAATTGTCCTTCGAATTCGACATGAAAGATCTTGGTGCTATGAACTATATTTTGGGCATGGAAATTAAAAGAGAACAGGAAAAGAGGAAGCTTTGGTTAAACCAGAGGAAGTATGTCGAGACAATATTGCAGAGGTTTAATATGCAGGATAGTAAATCAGTGAAGGTTCCTATTCCTGTAGGTGTGAGGTTATCTACTGAACAGTGTCCCAAAACACAAGAAGAGGAAGAGGACATGTCCCATGTTCCATATGCAACTGCAGTCAGTAGCCTAATGTATATGATGGTGTGTACTAGACCAGACATTGCACATGCAGTGGGAGTATTGAGCATGTTTATGTCAAAACTGGGGAAGGAGAATTGGACAACAGTGAAGTGGGTTTTCAAGTATTTGCGTGGCACTAGTGATTATGGTTTGTGCTACCAAGGAAGACCAGGTGTTGAATATTCATGGCTTTGTTGATGCAGACTAGGCTAGAGATCTGGATCAGAGAAGATCTACAAGTGGGTATGTGTTTAACCTATTTGGAGGTGCAGTTAGCTAGATGAGTAAGAAACAATTTGTAGTGGCACTATCAACTACAGAGGCAGAATACATGGAAGCCACTCATCCAAGAAAGGAAGCAATTTGGTTGCAGAGATTGTGTTCAAGTATGGGGTTAGTACAGGGAGCTATAAGGATAGACTGTGATAGCCAAAGTGTAATTTTCCTGGCAAAGAACCCTGCATATCATTCAAAGACAAAGCCTATTTATGTTCAGTATCACTTTGTGAGGGATATGGTAGAAGACAAAAAGGTGTTGCTAGTAAAGATGGCCACTTTAAAGAATATTGTAGATGCATTAACAAAATCTATGAACTCTGAGAACTTCTCTTGGTGTAGAGAAACAATGGGCGTTGCAGGGCTGGATAAATGACTAAGCTCTCTTGTGGCCCCCTGTGGAAAGAAAACAACAAGTGGGAGAATTTTGAGTTGTGTTATATTCTTTCCACGACTAGCCCACGTAGTTAACTGAGGGGTTAGAAGGGGGGCAGAGCCCCCCCTTTGTTGCATCGATTTCATAGTGGCGGGGGTTACAGGGGTTTTGAGGGGTGCAGGTAACGCCACTCTTTGGGGTCCGGGGTAGCGCCCTGGAAATTTTGTTTTTGACCCTATATTAGGTTGCGCAGACCTACCTATGGTTTTCGATCCATGGTTTTGGACGCGATGGTTTTCGGTCCATGGTTTTGGACCTAATGGTTTTCGGCCCATGGTATTGGATGCTTCGGCATGTATAAATATGTATTGTAACACTGAAAGGAACATAATGAAAAATCAAGTTGGTAGTCTCGGTCTTGGGATCCATGGGAAAATCTTTGTGTATATGTGTTTTATGTGTTATGCTTTCGCATTGTTTACTTTCTGTGTTTTAGAAATCGTATGTAGGTAATTTCTATATGGGGTTAAAACCTAGAGAACCCTGTGACACTTCCTTACTTCACACAATCCTCCAATCGTGTAGCTCCCCAACCCAGGTAGTTTAGTTTATAGTCCTGCGCCTCCTTTCAGCTGCTTGGAGTGATAAGACTGTGTTGCCTTCATTTAGTCACATAGTCGGACCACTGGTGTATGGCTTCAACCGACTGCCATTCACCTTTCTGGGGAAGGGTTCTCCATTCAATTTGACCAATTGCACCGCTCCTCTATCGTTAATCTCCTTTGAAATGGGGCCATAACCAGTGCATTCTAAATTTCCTTGGAAAATTATCAAAGTTGCTATCATATAACAAAACCAGGTCATTTACCTTAAAAGTGCGCAACTTAATGTGTCAATCATGCCATGTTTTTTCACGCTTCTTTTCAACCTTTTGGTGAAATCCAACCAAAAATATATCTTCCTCAAGTTCATCAAGCTATCCAAGCCTTTCCTCGAGAGCTCTGTGATCCGTCATACTCGTGAGAACTACTATGTACAGACTAGGCATAATATATTCCATAGGCATTACCACTTCAACACCATAGACAAGCCTAAAGGGTGTTTGTCCAGTCAAATTCTTGCATGTCATCCGATAAGCCCATAGTACTGCACATATGTGTAGGTCCCAATCACTTTGTTGAGCATTGAAAACCTTGTTCAGTTCATTCTCCAACACTTTATTGAATGCTTCCACCATCCCATTAGCCTACGGGTGATAAGGAGTGCTCATTTGGTGATATACCTGAAATTCCTCCATCAGCGCGCCGATCGTCTCATTCAAAAAGTGTGTACCGCAATCACTCATCAAGATCTTTGGACAACCAAATCGCATTAGTACATAGTCAAAGAGGAACTTTGCAGCAGTTGCACTTGTGCAATCCTTCATAAGTTGTGCCTCCACCCAATGAGTGGAATACTCCATCGTGATGATAATGTATCTAGCTCCCGTCTTTCCTTGGGGCTGAATTGGTCCCACAAAATCTATTGCCCATTTCTCAAAGGGTTGTAATGTCATCTGTGGATTCAAAGGCATATCATCCCTCTGTGATGTCTTGATAATCCTTTGACACACATCACACGCTTTGCAATACGCTTTTGAGTCCTGATGGAGGGTTGGCCACCACAACCCTGGGCATAGAATCTTCTGCGCAGTCACTCCCCCTGCATAATATCCTCCCGCGACACCCCCATGAGCATCCACGAGGATGATTCTTCTTTCAAACTCTGATACATACCGTTGCAATATCTCACTGGACCCCATTTTGTATAAATTCCCAGCAATGACAGAAAAACCTATCTCGCGCACCACTAGCTCCTTCTTCTACTAGATGGTGTATCCTTCTGAGGCAGTTTCTGTCATCAGGAAGTGTATGATATCCTCAAAATGACCATCTGCGATGTGCACTACAAATAGTTGTGCGTTAGGTAATCCTTCTTCCAAATTAGTGGCCTCTTCCCCTATTTCGATGTGTGACAGATGATCTAGTCCCACATTCAGTCGTCCATGCTTCACAATAACTTCAAAATCATACACTTGGAACAATAAAAACCACCTGCAGATTCTCCCCCCCAACACAGGCTTATTGACTAGGTATTTCAACGTGGAGTGATCTGTGTACATCTTAAAATGGCCTCCCAGCAAGTAGTTTCAAAACTTCTGGAGCATGTATACCATCGCTAACCCTTCACACTCGGTGGTGGAGTAGTTCTTCTTTGCTTTGGATAACCTCCTGCTTGCGAACACTATAGGATGATCCAAGTCTCCTCTGCTAGCCTATTTTAGTACTACTCCCAGTGCTATACACGATGCATCAACATGTACATGAAACTCCTTCTTCCAATCTCGGAAGACTAAAATCAGTGCAGTGACCATCTTTTCTTTCAATACATACAAGCTCTCCTTATAGTCCTCATTCCAGCAGAATGTGACATCCTTCTTCAACAACTTCTCCATAGGCACGGTGATCTGGGGATAACGTTTGATGAACTTTCTGTAATATCTTGTATGTCCTAGGGTAGCGCACAACTATTCCATACTCCTTGGTGCTTCCAAGTTTAGTATCACCACGATATTCACAGGATCTACCATCAGTCCCTGTCTACAGACCACATGACCCAACAGGGTCCCAAAAGGGGCACAAAATAGGCACTTCTTTAGATTGATCGTGATCTGGTATCTTCGACAAGTATCTAGCATCAGGCGTAAACTGGAAACATGGCATTTCACCAGCCCAAACAGAGCCCAGTCATCGAAGTATACTTTGAGGAACTTATGAATAAATTCCTTGAATGCAGCAACGAATACATGCAATAAAATCATGGGTGCATATTTCAATTCAAATGGCATTACAGTGTATTGAAAACAACCCTACTTAATCGCGAAGGTCCTCCAACACGATTTTGATCTGGTGGTACCCAGAAAACCCATCAGTGAAGGAATATGCTTCCTGGCCACCTACATTGTCCAACACTTCATCAGTGAATGGAGTCGGGAAAGGATCATGTACGCAAGTGTCATTCAACTTTCTAAGATCCATGCATATCCTTATTTCATCCTTCTACTTCTTCTCCTGTACCACCATTGGGCTTACCTAGTTAGATTTTCCCATAGGCTCAATGATGCCTGCCATGAGCATCATGTCGAGCTCTAAACAGACCTTCTCCTTATACTTCAGATTGAGACGGTAAGGTCTTTGCTTGACAAGCTTCGCGTCGGGTTTCAATGTGATCTTCATAACCCCTAGGTCTTCGATTATCCCCTTTAGATCAGTAAACTTGGTAGGGAACAAATATTGGTATTCACAGAGCAATTCAATGACTTTATCCATTGTTGCATCATCCCAATAATCTCCAACCTTCGCGAATTTAGGATCTGCCTCTGTACCAATGTTTACTTGCTTCGTTTTCAGCAGCGCGGTTATATCAAGATTCTCAATCTACGGTCCTTCAACCTCGCAGTGGCCTTCAGTTTCAGGGATGTTAATATTTCGTGGATCCTCATCCTCTTCTTCAATGGTTACATTATAGCATTCCAACACGTGACTCAGCGGAGTAACCCATCCAGGCTGAATCAGGTCCAAAGGATCCTATGGTATCCTAAAGATTTTTGTTTTCACCTTTTGTGGCACCTCATCAATACAATCAAACCCGTCTTCAAAGCTAAATTTTATTATGAATCCTTCCCACAAAATATCCCATTCACCTATACCATCGCGAAGCTCTGTTTCTACGTACCATTTCATTGGGACGACATCCAGGGTGTGATAGAACAAGTGCACCCATTTAGGTTGGGGCTTCTCTCCATAAGGCTGAGCCCATTTGGCCAAGTGCGCACGAGAATCATCCTTCCCATCATATTTTTCTGTTATTCGCACCTTTAGCTTCTCATCACCCTCCTACATTCGTGCCAATCATCAAAGATTCCCTTGTGCATACCCCACCATCTTGCGGGCGTAGCACACAGTGTCCAGTTCAACGCTTGGAAGTGTTGCTTTTCTGGTACCTCCCTCTCAAATGCATCCAAAAATATATCTACATCATTCAAGCCATAATAAGTGGGCAGATTTCTTACCTCTGATGACACACAACGCAATTATCAGGTCATCATGTTATAGCTCAGTGTAGTTACCTCATGTAATCGATTTTTCTAGCACTTTAATTATTCATTAGAGTCTGAGGTGCAGGAACTCTTGCGATCCCATGTAATTCGTCCATCCACCATACGATTCACCCAATATTGGTCTCATGCTGTTATCTTATAGATACAGTCTAGATCGTCATAAATTTCATAATCGCGGAATTGTTTAGTATAGCGCGATTCCTCAACAGGATCTAGGGGTACTATCACGCAAAGCAATTTCTTCTCAAATATCATCTTTCGTTTCTTTAGGTTGATTACTCCATTCATATCAGTAGCCCAATAAATTCCAAGGAGCGCATGATAGGGTTGCTGTCATCCACATTTTCTATTACTTTAAATTCAGCCAGCGTGCTTGCACCTTCAATATCTACAGTCACCCCTTGCAGCCACCCCATGGGGATGATGTTCTATTGATTCGCCATCCTTAGCTGAATCGGAGACCACTGCAGTGCGGGTCTTCGCATCCATTGCCAAGTATGCTTCAGTACGACATTCGCATCTGACCCCAGATCCAAAATACCTAATCCATCTCATATTCTCCTATCTATGTGGTCAGCATCATCTCCCATCCCGTCCTTGTTTTATACTTACCAATGTTTCGTACTATGAACGGCTCAGCTGAAGTGTTTTCGGCACTTCTATTTATGAGCTCCTATAACCCCTACACAGCCTTGTTATCGCGTAGTAACTTCATGCAAGTCTCCAGGAAGGTTGTAAGTGTAGAAGGGTCCATCTCTTGATTAGTCTTATTCTTTCTTCCTGAGGTGGAGGCGTCAACGAAGCTCTTCTTTGCTTCCATGAATGTTTCACATGCGCACTCCAAATTTAACTCAGTTTCCTTCGCGAGAGCTTTGCGAACTCATGTGTTGTCCTCGAGCTGTTTCCCTTTATCATCTCCTGTTGTGATTCCACTTCTATATTTACGTTCATATCCTCTTTGAATGGCTCATACCTCATCATTTGCAGGTTTTGAGTCGATTGGGGTGGTAGCGCCCCTTTGTCATGTATCCTTGCTATCAACGTAGGACAGTCTTATGTTTCATGACCAAACATAGTGCAATACGTGCATGATGGATGCGTAGGGTTAGTGCAATCATGGGCATAGTTTCTTGGTCCTCCGCAATTGTAGTAGATCAACTACCCCCGACCTCTGCCAGGTCCTCCTCTGTCTCAGCCTCGTCTAAGCCCCTGAAAGCCTATCCGCGCCATCCCCGTGCTCTGGTGAGGGGGCCGCGTTTTTCCTAAACCCTATATGTGGGAGTTCTATCCATCATCAATTCATAACTTTTGCAATTACACTCATCATGCCCTACTGACCTACAAAATTTGCAAAACAGTTGTTGCGGTGTCTGTACAAACTTCTGCAGAAAATGAAAATTATAATGGCATGTTATTCTGCTACTTGACATATAGCGCACCCTAATGCAGGCCCCACCCTTGGTCCTGCCTAAGCTTTTGACCTCAAAGGCATCGGTCCTCCTCCTGTAATATAGTTCGCAAAGACTGGGCAGTGGTCTTTTTCATGCCCCTGACCCTTGCATTTCAGGCACCATACCTCTTCGTGCACCTTTGGTCGAATTGTTTTGTCCTACTTCAAACTTTGGAACTCAAGGAAAATATTTTTCAGCTACGCATAGATTTGCTGAACCCCCAGGTTCATATCTTGCATCAGAGTTTCATGCCTTCTCATTGCAATCTCTAAGGCCTCTTCTTGAGTTGTTATGTTCTATTGTGACAGCACAACCCTTAAGTGAGGTAGCAGTGAAGCCACAAGCCACTCATGATGCTGCATGTCTGTCAAGTTCATATTAGCTTCTCGGATCTTGCACTTCAATAACTGATCTAATTCCAAAGGTGTCTCGCCTGGCTGCATTGTGATTTCCTTGAACCCCATAATCGCTTGTGCCTCAGATTTAGGCCTACTAAATTCTTTGTTCAACATGGTCTGGATGTCTGCCACTCTAGCATTTGGTTTATCATTAGATCACTTGATGTACCAAGTTAGCACGAAATCCTGCAGAGAACTAACTAGGGTTGCCTTCTTCATGTTATCATCTGTAATGCCCTGAGCTTCCCATACAACTTTCACAATGAACCAGAACTGGTCTGAGTCCTCATTTCCCAAGCCTTTGAACAAAGGCAGCTTCACTGAGTTTGCCATAATAAACTATGGTAGAGGAAAAGGTGGTAAGGGTGAAGTCACAAGTGAATATTATATAGTAAAAGGACCTCCTCATCAGCTCAGAGGGGAAATACATGATGACTGAAGCAATGACCAAGTTCACAAGCCTTGTTTCCAAGCTAAATCTACCTATACACTAAAAACCTGCTTTAAAAAGATTCTCTGCAAGCCTAAGGGAGCGTTAGTGACCCAAGTAACTCTACTTGTTACCTTGGGGACAACGTTAGTAAACCCTAATGAGGATCTAAGGGTCAAAGGAGCAAATTGACTAAGAAATATCCCTATATTCTCTCCTAAATCAACTCAGAAAAGTAAGGAAACATCCAAGTTCAACCTATTTGGGGGATTACTAATCCTAATGGAGTATGCAAATGGGAAGGAGCTGAAAATAATGGAAACATCATTGCTTTTACCTAAAGAAACTCATGGAGAAACTTGGCAACCCTAACCTCATAGGCTACATAAGCAGAGCTAGGGCTATTGTGAAAGACGCTAGATCATTTGAAAGGATAACTTACTTGATTATCGAGCAGAGTCTCAGACTTAAGCATAAGAAGTTGGTAAGAAGGGAGAGAGAGAGAGGAGATGGAGGGGTAAGGGAAGGCTAATGAAACCGATGGATGTAATCACTCTTTCGACATTAATATAGAACTGCGGTTGTACTGTATACTCTGTGGTGTTGGTACTATAATTCATTTATATGTTTATTCAATGTCTTTAAGCATGAGTAGATTAGTTATGTGCAACTATATGTCCTTTGCATATTCATGCATTGATTATCAAGGTTTTATGTTGTGATTACACTTGTCTCTTCTATGTGTAGGACTTGACCTGGAGTCAGCTTAGGGGAGATCCGCCTAGCTGCCTTACGCTCTCGAGAAACTCTACACAAAGACTCAAGGTAATGAATCCATCTTGCCTTGATAGTTAGTTATTGAATGTGGACATGCATGTCTCTTTGTGATAGCTGCAGATAATATTACAGTCTCCCAAGGGTCCCAGGAATACCCTTGAGGGTTCCTTCATTCTCCATACATCGTGTATTAATCCCTATAGAAGAATTGGCAACTCCATTAGGGACTACACTTTAGTTCCCGGTTTCCCTAGAAATTTTCTAGTTTCCTCCTCCTTCCAGACCTTCTTGTACTTATTCATTTCTTTTCTGACCACTCAGGACCTTGCAACACTCTTCTTTCATTGCCTAGCCCTAGATTTGATCTCTACAACCCTTTTTTGAAGTCTTTTCCTCACTAATGCAGGTTAGCAGTGTAAAAAGATCTTTATAAAGCTTTGTTGCTTCACAAACCGAGCGTTAGTGCCTCCAATAACTCTTTGTGGCCTCTACCACAGAGTGTTAGTCACCCATTTTTTGATATACAGCTGTGTCTATGACCTCAAAGGGTTGGGACACTTGCTTATGGACTGATAAGGGATCTGTAGCTATGTTTTGTTTGACTGATCTGTGTCCTGAAATAATTTTTTTTTTAAGAAAATATATTTTCTTCTTAAAAGTTTTTATTTTCATAAAAGAAAAAATCAAAATTTTTTATTGTTTTCTACTTAGCTCGTTAAGTTCTACATTATTTGGTTTCAGTAGTTGTTAGTGAGCATTGAAAATTTATGTCGGTTATCTTAGTGTTGTATTGAATAGGATGCATGGAATGACTATTGATGCATGAATGACTCTCCCTTTATAAAAGCAGCTTATTCATTGAAATTGAAAATTTGCAAGCATTGTCTTTGCATGATTTGAGTTAGACTCCCATAAAATCTCATACGTCAACACCCCTACCGAAGACTCTAACAAAGTACACTTAAATATACCTAATAAAAGCAATTAGTAACTATTTATAGAGTAAACACACATTAGTTTAGGCTAGGATCTTGGGATAGGTAGTGTGAGTAAACTGCCCAAGATCATACACCAAAACTAGTGTCATTGAAGAGAGAAATCCTTCTACACCCATACTACCAGGACCGCTCCAATAAAAGCAATGCTAAATACGAGACAACATCAGACTGCAAGTGAAGGTATCCCGCCTTTGCTTAAATATCGTTTGGGTATTCTATGTATCATGGATCACTTCGGGGACATCAGAGCTGAGTTGGGGACTCAGGAATCCTGTCCACATAGCGTACTGTCTGCAACTATGTCTCCCCCGATATTCTCTATGATATGAGGTATCCTTAGTGGCCATACTTTTAGGGACTAACACAAGGTGACTAGGGCAGACTTCCCTAGTACCTAACACTAACGAACCTACTCTGTCTTCAGTTTTTGGGAGGGTTCTCGCCTTCATGAGAGTACTTGGCCCCTCAATCTGAGGTTCAGGTGAAGCTCTAGAGTAACCGTAACTGTACATTTGGCCAACTCTCTATATTATTCATTGTGATATTGGGTTTCATCTCCAGTGATCAATGCTTATCAGACAGGTTCATTTCCCTCTGCTTGCTGATTGATTTACTCAGTGTATTTTTTATTTTTTAGGTGCCAGAGTGTGTTAATTGAGACTTTAATAAACATCACTGTAAAATTTATTGATAAAAATTATCAGCCACCGTGGCTACATCTGGCCCTTGTCATCATTCTAGACAATTGTTAGTACTTCCCCCACTCATTGTGGAGGATCCTCTGAGCTCCAGTGAACCATATTCCGCGTCTTTGGGAAATCAATCTCTAATATCTCACACAGAATCAGTTTGGACATCCAACGATTCAATCTTACTGGAGGATTTCTTTACCGAAGGATTTATTCCTCCATACAATCCTTCGATCACGAATCCATTGGGCCCACTCTTGGTTCCTGTTGCATCTGTGCCTCCTTTGTCTTCAGTTGGAATACTTCCACCCATCCCATCGATGACTAATGGATCATGGGACTTTTTGGACACTTTTGGTCCCCCACCACTTCCCCAGTCGACAGTCAATACAACACCTTTGATGGCGAACCTTGCTATACCATTTGTCCCAAGTTCAACCCCTAACATGACACCTTCCATGAGTGGAACCTAGTCTATTCCAAGTTCCACCCCTTTAGTGTCAAACCCTGTACCTTCGATAAGTGCTACATATAGTGCTCCTTATAAAGCTCAATATAGCACAATTAGTGCGGGTCCCTTCAACCAACAATATGGTTGGCATCCATTATATAGTTCTAACCCCCATATTCAAGTATCTAGGGGCACTCGCAATATGCATATATCGGTCAGGAACATAAGAGTTCCCCCTCCGTTTCCAGGCATGCATGGTCAGTCACCGATTGACATGAACACTCCTTATGCTAGTCAAGGACTTATGGTTAGTTATGTGGTGAGCGAGAATCCTCAACGAGGTCCTAATAAATCGATGGGGGCACCCTACTCACAACCTAAAATGAGTCAAGGGGGCACTGCTTATCCTGGGTGAAACTCTATTCCCCAGCCTAACAATCCCTTTGGAAATCCACATTACAATACCATACGCCAAGGCACCTACTATACCATACAACCTATGTATAATATTGGGAACCACATGATGGGAGGACCGCAAGGATCCTCAAGTCATATGTCATCGCCTTGGCTCGATTTGGGGGCATCACACACTCTGCATTTCTTGGCAATGCTTGATATCCCCAACTTGTACAAACTTACAAATGACCCCCATCTATCATAACTTACTCTAGCCACCAATCCCGCATAAAATACCGACAGACATCCGTAAATTCGAAGGGAAACAAGGGGAGAATCTAGGTACGCACATCACCACCTATCATCTATGGTGTGTTTCTAACTCCATGGTGGATGATAGTATTTAGCTACATCTTTTTCCCTGCACCCTTACTAGAAACACAGCCAAGTGGTACATCAAGTTACCACCTGCGTTAGTCAATACCTTTGACACTCTAGTGATGGAATTCTTAAAGCACTACTAGCTACCCATCTACTATGAAACTGGAATAGAAATCCTCACTTCATTATGTCAAGATACCGCCACCCACATCTCTGATCATATACATGAATGGAGATGTAGGCAGAGGTTAGTCAAAGCTCCCCTCCTAGACTATCTCTTAGTAGA